>JAHHZJ010002157.1:0-47724 GCA_021437245.1 Aegilops speltoides
GAGCAAGTGTCGGGAGATCTTGGATCCACGAACACCTATGGGGCCGGGCGGACCAGGCCCCTTTCGTTCGGCGGGGGCGGAGATCGCACGAAGAGCAGATCGAGGCGGCTAACACGAGCGATTTACCCAGCTTCGAGCTCTTCGAGAGATAATACTCCCACCGCTGCTTGTCCGATTTGTAATGTGTTCTGCTCGAGCGCTGAATGCTACAAAGACACACCAGCTGCTAACGAGACCGAGAGTGAGTGTTTTCGGTTTCAACCCCCTATGTTGCGATGGGCCTCCTTTTATATGCTCAAGGGTCACCGACAGTGGCAACGCAGCAAGGGTAAAAATGTAAAAAGAGTTGCGGTTGGTACAGCTACCTCTACAAAGGTATCATACCTAACCCCGACGCAGGGACAAAGGCATTAAATGCCCGCTCACGCCGCCCAAACAAAGGCAGAAAAGTGACCGTTAGGGGCGCCACCACCGCCACGATGACCATCTTGTCATCTCCGCTACACCAAGACCGCTGGTGCAGACAGCCTTTGCCACGCTACGCTTGGGACGGTCCTGTATGCACACGCTGGTGGATGTGCCGGAGCGGTGCAGAGTGGTAGCTTTGCCGCTGCAAGCGCTGCCGCAGCCGTTGTCTTGTCGCGTCCGAAGCTTGTCACCACCGGTCTTGCCGACGCGACGATCGCGACAAGTTCCTTGAGATGCCTTGTTATCTTCCCGCAAGCTCCTCTCGCTGGGCCTTTGTCTTGCCGGACGCGCAGCGCCGCGGCAAGTTCCTTGAGATGCCTTGTTATTCTTCCCGCAAGCTCCTCTTGCCGGGCCTTGTCTTCTTGTCTTGAACACTTTGTTCTTGAATGGCTCCAAAGGAACCACAGAGGACCTTGGCGTCACCCGCAAGCCTTGCCACGGGTGTCATGACGCCGGCACAAGTTTGGGATACTAGGGTACTCTACCTAGTACACCGACAGAGCCCCCGAGCTCGGGCCATACACGGTGCCGAAGCGCTGTTGGGCCAGGCCCAAAACAGGCACGGCACGCTGCCCGGGTTACGCCAGATCTTACTCAGATCCACCGCGCCCCTAACGGCACGCGCTTAATGCAGCATCATGGGAGAGATCGGGTGGTTCTTTATTCGAAAGCGAACGTCCGCCTCCTCTTTATAAGGGAAACAGGCAGTTCACCCACCTCGCCAGCCTAATCCAATCTCAGAATTCCGCCGCCCCCTTCTTCCAAAGTCGAAGAGAGCAGCGATCCGCCCTTCATCGCCGCCGGTGCCACTAACGCCGATCTTCCCCACTACCTCCGCCATGGCTCAAAGCCGTGAAGGGCGGAAGTCGCCGAGGCGCCAGGGTCGAGGCGCCATAAAGGAGCGGACAACTTTTCCCCCCGAGCTTGCCGCGAAGGAGCTGAGGGAGTTGTTGGGGATGTTACCACTAGGTACAAACCGGCCAAGTTTGGGCCGGGTTAGCCCTGCTAGTGGTGTAGTCATGGAAAGGCCCAAGGCCCGTAGTCGGTTTAGAACTTGTAGCCGTAAACCGCCTGATGTATAAACTTGTATTGTAAGTTAGAATAGAGAGAGACCGACCGATACTAATATGAACCGTTGGGACTCTCGCAAACCGACGGGCGCCACTGTATATATAAGGGACGACCCGGCAAGCAGACAGATGACAACGATAACTCGAGCCTAAGCGAAGCTTGTTTGCTCCCTAGCCATCGAGGATACATCAATTCCATCACAACTAGACGAGGCTTTACCTTCACCGAACCGCCCCGCTAAGTAACGCTGGACCGCGGAAGCGCCCGAGGCAATCACCGATAGGCAGCGCCAGAATGCTGTGGAGGTGGTGGATCGGCCCGCACGCAGGAAGCCGAGTTAGCAGCAGACAGGTGATGCGGGTCAACACACGGTTCGCCTCTACCTCCTTCACCGACCAGAGTCACCTCCGCTTTGGGAGTACCTGTTTAATCCCCGCTTACGCAATGTGCGCCCGCTTAAGGATTTTAAAGGCCCGCCAGAAGGTGCCAAATTACACCGCAGATCTATCCCCGAGGCGGTTGAGAGTTACGAGATGGCCATGGAGATGCTCGATGTTGATGAAGCAGCATGTGCAAAATATTTCACCATGATGATGGAGGGCACAGCCTGCATTTGGTTGAAAAGCTTGCCGCCCAATTCTATCACCATGGGGCAGCTACGGCCCACTTTATCCGAATTTCAAAGATACATGTAAACAGCCAAGTCTATAGTGGACCTGGCGGCTTGCATTCGTGAAGAAGGGGAGTCAACAACCCGCCGGGTACGCCGTGTGTCCGAGATTTTACACTCCGACCGGATCAACGCCGACTCGGCGATCATCACGCCGAAAGCAACCGCTGGTTTGAGCCTCTCAAATCAAGCCGACGATGAAGCGGTTCAAGAACGATACAGAACCCTCATGATCGCTGGTGAAATATGCTGATTCGCACAAGACTCAAGGATCCCGGCGATGATGACGGCAGGAAGGGAAAGAAGAATGGCAACCCAAGCAGCAGATTTCAAACCGCAGGTCATCGAACGGGGCAAGCGCAAGGCGATGATTTCAGAGCTAACACTAATGCGCAGGACAGAGGCCCGCGAGAGGCAAGGCGATCGGGTCCAAATGCTGGTGCAGCCGCTTGAATTACTTGTTGAATCAGCCTTGTCCCAAACACGGACGAAAGAAACCCATCGAATCATCTTTGGAAAGACTGTTCTATTATGCAAGAGTTCAAAATTCGATGCTTTCCGATATGACCAGGGATCGTGGCGGTTCAGATCCGGTTTTCATGGGCCGGTCAGACGGAGCTTCCGTTCAGTGGCACAACCAGGCAATTTCAACAACCAGAGTAACTAAGGTAGCCAGCAACAAGAGCAGCAGTCAAAGCTATCGAGCCAGCCAAAGCAGTTGAATGGCGGCAAGACTATGTTTTCACAACCAGTTTGGACAAGCGGATCGAAGCTTCACAAACGGGCAAATAACTTGGAACCGGCCGTGCCACGGTATTTGCGCTGGTCGAGCAGCCTATCATATGGAGTGTAGAGGACCATCCCCCGGTTGATAATCCGGTCACTGCTTTTGTGGTAGACCCCAAGTTGGGGCTATAAATTTACTAAGGTGCTTATGGATGGAGGAAGCAGATCAATATATTGTATTATGACACCTTCCGCGCATGGGTCTCACAGATAAAGATCTCGCATCGCCCAATACGGTGTTCCATGGTGTAGTGCCGTGCAAATCTGCTTATCCTATTGGCAAGATAGCCTTGGATGTGGCCTTTGGAGATGAGCATGATTCCCGGTCCAAAAGCTAACCTTGAAGTGGTAAAACCGAGCCCATATCATGCCTCGCTTGGACGGCCGCCTATGCTAAGTTCATGGCACGACCTTGTTATATCTACTTGCAACTCAAAATGCCGGGTTACAAAGGAACAATAACGGTGCATGGAAGCCGCCGAGTCGCTTTGGAATGTGAGGAAGGAGATGCAGCTTACGCAGGTTTATCTGCGCTACGAGGAGTTGAAATTTATAAGGACAATGTTGATCCGCAGATATGACCCTCCTCAAGAAGCCTACTACGGAGCATGAGTCGGATCTGAAATTCAAATCGGCGGTGAAACCAAGCTTGTTGACTTCGCATCAAAGCGATTCGTCCAAGCAGTTCATCGTCATGCAACCTCGATCCCAAATAGGAAGGCGCGCCATCGAAGTTCATCCGTGAGAACCGGACATTTTGCATGGAAGCCTCTCGACATGCCAGTGTACCGAGGAACTCGCTGAGCACACACTTAATGTGGATCCTAAGTATAAACCGTGAAACAGTTCCTCCGCCGGTTTAATGAAGAAAGACGCAAGGCCATTGAGAAGAAGTAGCAAGCTTCCGCAGCCGGCTTTATCATCGAGGTGTTTCATCCAGAGTGGCTCGCTAATCCGTGCTGGTCCTTAAGAAAACGGCACCGGCGCGTGTGTGTGGACTACACGATCTTAACAAAGCTTGTCCCAGCAGATCCTTTTGCTCTCCCCGCATTGATCAGATTATTGATGCCACGCAGGATGTGAGCGCTTAAGCTTTTTGGACGATACTGGATATCATCGAACAAGATGGCGGTCAAGGACCAGAGAAAACGGCGCTTATAACTCCCTTTGGAGCCTTCGCTATGTATCTATGCCTTTTGGGCTCAAGAGCGCCTAAGCTACTTATCGCGTGTGTACAGAATTGCTTGCATACACAGATCGGCCGCAATGTGCATGCCTATGTAGATGACATTGTGGTGAAATCAAGATGTATGAGACGCTGGTGGACGATTTGAAGGAGACCTTCGATAACCTCGCGATTTATAAGATGATGCTTAATCCGCCAAGTGTGTTTTTGGTGTTCCGCCGGCAAGCTATTGGGGTTCCCGTGTCTAACAGGAATCGAGGCCAATCCGAGAAAATTAAAGCGATCACCTCCTTGGCTAAACCGGTGTATCAACGATGTTCAACGCTTACGGGTCGGATTATGCATTGAGCCGGTTTATCACCGCCTTTGGAGAGAAGGCTATTCCTTTATACCGATGCCGAGGAAGACAGATCATTTCGCTCGAGTCCACTACCGACGAAGCTGAGGACCTAAAGTGGCATCATTAACCCGCTTCGCCTTGCAGCTCCAGCTGACAAGGAACCGCTGTTATTATATGTGGCAGCCAATGCACGAGCGGTAAGCGAGCCATTGTGGTAGAGCGCAAGGAGGCAGGAAAGGAATATCCGTTCAGCCGCCGGTTTATTATATCGCTGAGGTACTTATTGAGTCCAAGCAGAGGTATCCGCATTGGCGGTTAGTCTATGGTGTTTTTATGGCCACCGAAGCTGAAACAAGATTTCCAAGGGCATCCTATTACAGTGGTTAGTTCAGCTCCTTTGGGTGATATCATACAAAACAGGAAGCAATCGCCGGATTGCCAATGGGCCATTGAACTTGGGCCACATGGGCTCAAGTACACACCACGCACAAGAAGGAAGTCGCAAGCACTTGTCGACTTCATTAATGATTGGACGGAGTTACAAGCGCCAGAGGAGAAGCCGGATCATACATACGGACTATCCACTTCGATGGATCCAGTGCAGTTGAAGGCTCGGGGCCGAGTCGTGTTAACTTCCCCACGAGGTGATAAGTTTTGTTACGTTCTCCGTCTAATGTTCCCTTGTACTAATAATGCAGCTGAGTATGAAGCCTTGCTCCATGGTCTCCGGATGGCTAAGGAGATGAACTTAAGCCGGGTTAAGTGCTTTGGTGATTCGGACCTGGTGGCGCAGCAAGTATCTGGCACTTGGGACTCTAAGGACCCCCTCATGGCTGCATATCGACGAGAGGTGGATAATATAGCAGGGTGCTTCAAGGGATATCAAGTAGATCATGTGGATCGCCGAAGAACGGCGGCAGACGCTTTAAGCCGCTCGGTTCTCGCCAGAATCGGTTCCCCTAATATCTTCTCGACATCTTGCACAACCCGCCGGTTCAGCTCCTCGGTGAAGCGGATTTGGCAATTCCCGATCCGGAGGCCAGCTTGGTGGCAGCATTACATGCTATTCCGGATTGGACGGTGCCTTATCTTGCATATATGACCCAAGGAGAATTGCCGACGATGAGGTTTCGCCAGCAGTAATCCGCGCCCAAGTCCATGACGATTATTAATGGTGAGTTGCATCATCGCAGCTGCTTGTATGCTTAACGCTGTGTTTCCGAGGAAGGTGGCGAAATTTACGAGAAATCCATGAAGGATTGCGGGCATCATGCCGGTTCAAAGTCCCCGTGGCAAAGGTATTCCGCCATGGATTCTATCGTTAATCGCTCATGCCGATGCGGAGGACTTGGTCAAACACGCGATGGGTGTCGAATTTCCAGCGTGCCCATATACCGCACAGAGTTGAGGATGATCCCAATAACGTGGCCGCTTATGACGTGGGGGCTGGATATGGTCGGGCCTTTCAAGAGATCCAAAGATAAGAAGACCCACCGTTAGTGACAAAGGACAAGTTCACCAAGGGTTGAAGCGAGCCTGCCAAGAAGTGTGATGCGCAACAAAGGGTACAGCTTCATCAAAAGGTGATTTTCCGTTTGGCTTTCCACACAAGATCATCACCGACAATGGCACCAATCTGTCCAAGGAGCTATGAAAGAATTTTGTGAACGCGAGCATATCCGCTTGATGTATATCATGGCGCACTTCACCCAACGGGCAGCAGAGCGCGTTAATCAGAAATCTTGCGAGGCATCAAACCACCACTTCGTCCCATTACGAGGACACCAGGTGCTGGGTTGAAGAGCTCCCATCGTGTTATGGAGTATCAATACTACGCCAAACCGGCCCATCGCTACACGCCTTTCTTCATGGTTTATGGAGCGAAGCAGCTTCTCCCCTGATATCCGCACGATTCGCCCTGTAGCGGCTTATGTTGAAGCGACAATGAAGCGGCGCGACAGACGCTTTGGACCTGCTGGATGAGGAGCGTGATATGGCAGCCGCCGGTCGGTGATTTACTAAAGAAGACCTTCGTCGTTATCACAGCCGCCGGTTAAAACCAGAGCCTTTCAGAAGGCGATTTGGTGCTTCGCCTCATCCAAGACCGCATGACATGCACAAGCTATCCCCACCTTGGGAAGGGCCCTTTGTGGTCGCAAGAAGAATCTACACAACGGTTCCTATTATCCGTTGATATTCGGGAGCATAAAGACTCACGACATCGAGGAGGAGACCAACAGCCATGGAATATAGCTCATCTTCGACCTTACTACACATGAGTCATCGCTCAGTTTATGTACATAGCATAACAATGTATATATTATCTTTGATATAATAAAAATCAGTGGCCTCAGCCAAAGCGGGTCTCTCGCTTTTCTTTTCATGCGTGGTTACATGGAGTGTTTCTGCTTTTAAAAAACGGCCTCCGTTTACCCCTTGACAGCTTATATTTATCACTTGGGGGCTTGGTCGATCCAACCAATGCTACACCTCTTGATAGGCTTAAAGCCACTAGATCATTTGGGGACACGGTCACGCCTCAACCGTCACGCCTTGGTCGGCCAATAGGGCCAGCCACTTGGGGCTTGGTCGAACTGAACCAATGTCACGCCACTTGGCCAGCGATTCGCCATTTAGTCTTTTGGGGACCTCGCCGACTAGCACCATCGCTACACCTTCGGGGCTTGGTTGCGCCTCGACCATGGTAATGCCATCCGACCAGCTCCATGCAGCTTTCCTTTTACAAAGAGTTATCGCTTTGTTGCCATATTTGGTATTCGATTTTGTTGCGCTTCCAACTCGATTTAATGTTTTTATCCGTTTAGCTATCAAGAATAAGTCGATAGTGCACGCTTTGGTATTACCCAAAGTTTTTATTTTTTCGGTTTACCATCTTCCGTTCATCTTTATGGAGAAACTTGGGGCTTGTGCCGATTCAAGACGCCTATGTGGGGGTTATTGTTTCCCTGCACGGTTATGGTTTTTAACAAGAAAGCCTCCGCTTTCAAGATTGGCTACGCCAAATTTTATGCCCAGATATGGCAGGTATTTGTATCACATACTAATTGATTCTCAATACATAAAGATATATTGATGTTATAAACCCGGGCGGTATCACCGCCAAGTTCAATCTTTTGGTTGCAGGAACTGTGAATCAAACAAAAGTTTACTCGATGCACGAAGGCATACCCAGCAACAAAGTTTGACTAAAGCTATTACAAGGCAACACAAAGGCCCAAATGATCATTGTTTTCTAAACCGCCACCGGTTCACGATCGTTCTTCATCCTCCGCCGCCAAAGATCCTCCTCTCTACCCAGCCGGCCGAAATCCACGAAGTCCAACGATGCCCATCGCTTGAAAACGGCTTCTTCATGAATCAAAGATGACGGCTCATCGTCGAGCGTAAGTGTGCTTACGGATTGAGGATCAAGTTTTCCGCTCAAAAGTGGAGCGACACACGCTTGTTCCGATCGTTGTATTGGGCTTGGTAGTGCTCCAAATCGCTTCTTCCGCCAATTGACAAGCAAGCGGGCGATCGCGACGGTTTATTGCACGCAAGTCCTCTTCATTAAAGTCCGAGCCGCCTTCCTTCACACCGATAGCCCCGGCTGCTTCCATCGATCAAAATCGCACCTGTGCTTTGGCCCGGATCAAGGCGCTGATGGCTCCGTTCGTGGCAGCAGATTTCTTTACCTCCTCAATCCGGGAAGGCGGATGGATAGCCGGTTCAAGGTGTCTTGGATCGTGGACGGCGCCGGGTTGTTATGTGACATTGTGGTAATCACACGCTATTCGTGATACAGCTGCTCCACTAAGGTGTAGACAGCCTTTAGTTTTTTCCGCACGCCGCTCCCCAAGTGCTCAACGCGTGCTCGTGATTTCATAACAGACAGTTTTAAACGGAATATCGGGGCAACAAGAAAAGTAAATTACACTTATTGGCTGTGGGACTTACCAAGATGGCTGCCGCCATAGAATGCACTTACGCTTCACTACCGCCGATCATCTACCACCGTTTAAGGGCGGCTTCAGATTTTCCGCCTGCTTGAGCAAGTTGGCCTTTTCAAAGGCCCGCATAGCCTGCTCCTTCATTATGTTGTCCTTGCTTCTTTCGCAGCAGTCAGGCAATAGTTAGCTCCTTCTTGGCCTTGTCTGTCTCGCCTCATTGGTCGCTAATGCTGCTCAGAATCGGCAATCCGATCATCCTTGATCGCCACTCACCGTGATATTGACAAAGATCATCACCCAGTTAAAGTGCAAGTCTCAACCACACAACATCGTTATATGCTTGACACTTGGGGGCTAATGTACCTTCAATTTTTCTACTAATACATGGAAAAGTCCCAAGTTCAATACGCGATTCAACTCGCACTTGGGGCTAATGGCTATTTGATTTTACTAAAGTGTTGACAAGCAGTTTTTGAGTACCGTTTAGGTTTACATACTTAAACCGCCTTGGTGTTCGTGGAGGGAAGTTTGCAAAGTCTATCAAAGAAAATTATCAAGTACCGCTTGATCAAAGATTGCAAACCGCCCTTGGGGGCTACAAGGATTACTATATCGGTAATAAGGAAAGGAACGTTACCTCAAATTTATCTCTCATCAGTTTTACCAAGCCAGCTTCATAATCGCTGCCATCAGAAGCCGGTTCAGATATCCGAATGAAGGTCTTGGCGCCATAGCGCATATGTTTCCAGCTCTACATTCCACTTTCCTTTTTAAGAGTGGAAGAGTCCTCCTTCGCAAAGATGCCGGGTTAGAGTTGCAGCATTCCCGGTTCGTAATGGCCTGCTCCAGTGATTACAACGTCATCGTCTTTCGATTCGACGGATCGTGCGGGTACTTGCTTCAGCCGGATTATGAGGATCTTCAAACCGACGGTATGAGCGGTCGGATCACCGACAATCAAAACAAGCAGGCCCTCCTTCGAATCACATCTTCTTGAACCGGGGATCACTTGGAATGTCTTCAAAGGCCACATTTTCATGATCCGCGCCGCTCATGATCGAAGCGCAGCCTCTTCAGCTTGTTTTCTCCAAACGAGCTTTCTTGCTGGGTTTCGCTTGGTCCCGAGGAAATGTATGATTCGAAATAAGGCACGACATTACGTAAGAAATTGACATGGTCATATTGATTTACCCGACACTATCTTGATGGCGGTAGCTGGAGTGGTCGATTTATTCGCCAGAGGATGAATGAGAGGTGACCGATAATCGGAGTCGGACGGATTAAGAGGTTGACGGAATAAACCCGCTTTGGAATTCAAGGTAATAAAATGGTTGAAACCTCGGTGCGGGCGCTTTCGAGCGGGCTGTTTGGTAAACCGCAGAGGTAACTACCTGTCCGGCCAGGCCGGGTTGTGCGGGCGGCCTCGTGGCTGCCAAGCGTCTTCATAAGAAGTTTGGGATCCAAGTGAGCAAGAGGATGAGAAAGTTAACTTTCCGGTTTGCCGCCAAATTTTGGTGAAGGTAAGCTTGTTGAATCGAAGAGAGAATGGTTACCTCGGCAAATCCAGCATTGTCGGCTTCAGGCCATCCCCGACAAGCATCGCCATCAATAAGACATGTAAAAAACAAGCCAAGAGAATCAAGTTCCGGATTACCCACATCATCATCGATGGCCGGATCAGACGAAGCCGTGGTTTTCCTCTTGTGGGCGGATTTCTTCACAACTTTTGTTTTGGGCCGGTTTTGCCGCCCAGCCTTGTCCGCTTTATCTTGCGAGAGTTTCTTGCTCCAAAAGGGATCATCACCCTGGATCAGAAATAATTGAGAATTGCAAGTATGAAAGTAATGGTAAAATTTAAATGATGGCACAGTCAGAGGCTTACCGCAGGAGGTGCGTTGAAGGTGCAGTAAGGAGCCAAGCCGGTTTGGGCACAGAGGTGCTCCGGTTCATTCAAGATCTTCCTCATCAATGTGGACTTCATCTTCGTGACAATTCCAGTTTGGTGTGTCGGTGGGTCATCGACACTACCGTATATCGCACATCAAACCGAACGCCGCTCAGAGGCAAGATGCCCCAAGATAACCAAAGCAGCGTGCGATCGATTCCAAATAAACCGCTGGCCATAAAGGCCCGGAGCTTGATAGTTGGGGAGCGATTTGCTCTCTTTCGCGGTCAATCGCATGAAAGGGATGTGTGTTGTTGAGCCGCCGGGCGGAAACTGTAAAGGATTTTCACCTTCAGGAGGTGTCTCGCAGTAGAACCAAGTTATGCTCCATTCTTTGGGATGAGAGTGGAGCTTCACGGGGATAAGTGATCTCTTTTCTTCTCGATAGCCATACCGCCTAATTGGTATTGGGGCCGTCGGTGAATCTTGCACGACGGTTTAGGTGGAAGAGATCCCGAACAGCTCAATGTAAGGCTCCTCTTGCAGATAAGCTTCGACAAAGACTTGAAAATGGCACAAGTTGGTAATGAATTGGGGCCGATATCTTGGGGCGGAGTTGAAAGTTGGCCATTACGCCCCGGTAAAACTTTGACCCGGGCGGTTTGAAACCCCGAACAAGTGATCTCGCGAAGACTACAACTTCACCTTCCCCGGGAGGAGGACATTCTCACCAGAACCCTCCAATGGATGGTGTTTCGTTATCCAAAGCGCCAATGGACACTAACTCATTCAGCTTGTGTCTCGTAGACGCGGAAGGGACCCAGTTTGCATTCATACACCTGTTTGGCCATCATGAGGTCTACAAGGAGAAGAATCCGGTTTAAGAAAATACTCATTACAGAGTAATTGATCCAAGATATGATAAACCGGAGGATGTTCCGATGAATCAGTTCGATACGATATGATGTCAGATATATGTTGGCGGTTCAACACGGGGACTAATGGTGTGCCGATGCCGGTTTAGCAATTTTTGTTTCTATTGTGAGTTAAACCGCCTAATCTTGGCTTCAGAGGAAATCGACAGAAACAGGTTTCTCAAGAGTTCATGTTTATTATGGATCAAACGTGAGTTTTTAGAAAAACAGGAAAGGCGTCGCGAAAGAAAAGAAGAAACAGGGATGTGCCGTAAAGATATATATATGCAGAAAATCTATGGAGTTCAGATAAGAAAGTGCGGCGGATAAGCAGGAGCCTTCGTTTGGTACAGAAAAGGATTCATAGCATGGTTCAAAAGCTAGAAAGGTGAGAGCATACGAAGAACGTGGTATGAAGCTTGAGCCCTAGAAACAGATCTAAGATGACGAACAGACTGAAGAAGGGCAGGAGATTTACCGGAAACGGAGGAGATGCGGAGAAATACGCAGTATTCTGGTCCGAACAGGTTGATGCAATGCCAAGGTCAAGCGCATTTATTGATGGTAACGACGGAGCTCCGTAGGCGCGGCGCGAGGAAGAAGAAGAGGAAGCGAAGGAGAAAAATGTAATGACCCTTCGGTCCTATTTATAAGGCAAGAAACTAGGTCAAGCGCCAGAATCCAGGACGGTCATTAAAGAAGGCATTATAAAGGGTAAACTTCAAGATGACGCCATGCCGGTTTACAAATGACTGTAGCAATGATGTCATGCCGGTTTACAAAGGATCGAAGCGGCGACAACGTGACGGTTTATTATACAAAGAAGATATCCAAGATGCAGGTTTTATGAAGGATTGACATGAACCGTTCAAATCAACTGGGGCCTAATGTTAGATGTTACCACTAGGTACAAACCGCCAAGTTTGGGCCGGGTTAGCCTCGCTAGTGGTGTAGTCATGGAAAGGCCCAAGGCCCGTAGTCGGTTTAGAACTTGTAGCCGTAAACCGCCCGATGTATAAACTTGTATTGTAAGTTAGGAATAGAGAGAGACCGACCGATACTTAATATGAACCGGTTGGGACTCGCAAACCGACGGGCGCCACTGTGTATATAAGGGACGACCGCGGCGTGACAGACAGACAACGACAACTCGAGCCTAGGCGGCTTGTTTGCTCCCTAGCCATCGAGGATACATCAATTCCATCACAACTAGACGAGGCTTTTACCTTCATCGGAAGGGGCGAACTAGTATAAAACCCTCGTGTCTTTGTGTCCGCTTTAACCCCCGCAAGTAAACCCGTAGCGATGGCTCCACGACTAAGTCCTTATGTTAGGACATCCGCCGTGACAAATCCACGACAGAGTGGTACTACCTCTTCGGTCGACGGAGACACGAGCGATCCGCAAGACGAAGGTATTTCTCGCCGCCGCTTCAAACGGGCCCGAATGGGTATCCTTCTTCGCGCTGTTCTTCTCTGCGGGCTCGCCCGCCTTTCTCGAAGTTCTTCAGGATATCATGAACACCTACGGGTTCCACCTCCTTGATTTCACCCCCAATGTTGTTCTGACCATGGCAGTTTTTGCACATCTCTGCGAAAACTTTGTCGGAGTCCACCCAAACGTAGCTCTTTTTCGCCACTTCTTTATGCCCCGGGTTGAGAGAGGGGAGCCCCTATCCGGCGGAATCGCCTAGATCTCGAGAGCCGGAAAGAAGGAAGCGTATCTGGAAGGAGAGCTCCGCAGCAAGTGGAAGGAGTGGAGAGCAGAATGGTGCTGGATTGTTGAGGAGAACCCGCAAAAATTCACCGCCCAGCGCCAAGCCCCAGTAGTGCGCGGCAATGATTGGAGCGCCCTGGCCGCGGAAGACGATAAGCTGAAGATTGCCATCACCCGGATCTTGCGCCTCAGGCTTGCCGGTTCATCAGAGGCGCCAAGTGCGGATTTTCTCCGCCGCCGCATCGCCCCCCTGCAAGAGAGGAGGAGACCCGCCTGGGAGTTTGGGGTTCGGCGGATATCATGAGGCTGCGCCCGGGCCTCAACTTCAATTTCACTGTGCAGGAACTAGATGCGATGCTCAAGGAGTTGTTCAAGCACGACCCTCAGCATCCCGAATGGTTCACGTTGCCGGCGGGTGTCATTCCGATGTGCAACAATTCCTCGCTCGACCGCATCCGTGCAATGATGCTGCTGTACGACTCGCATGGACTTGTCCCAACCTGGCAAGAGCCTGCGGACGACGTTGTGCAGCAGTTCTTCGACGGCTTGTTGGAGGTGGCGGTCCGCTCGGACGAGCAGAGAAGCCTCACCCGCGACACCACTAATGCAGAGATGCGGCGCATCGCCATCAGGGCGGAAGAGGCGGCAGCAGCCGCTGCCGCGGGCGAGTTTGGATTCACCGTGGAGGAGGCAGAGGCAGCAGAGGCGGCAAGCCTTGCCGATCGAGATGAGCTTGCCGGAGAGCTTGCCGGCGAGGGAGAGCTTGCCGAGCCTGAAGCCGAGTCGAGCGAGCCCGCCGAGGGTGCGAGCGGCCCGCCATCTTCAAGCGGCTTGTCGCCGGCAGAGCCCCCAGCGCAGCCCCCAGCTCCACCAAGAAGGCGCCTCCGCAGGGCCGGGGACGTAGCAGGGCGGCAGATAGGTCAACAGCCATCGCGCTGCGCGACACGCTCCACCGCGACAAGCGACGTTGCCGCGGGAGCGCCTCACATTGCTGCGGCAACTGGAGCGGGGTCTTCCCGGACCACCGCCACTGCCCCCGCCAAGCGGTCAAGGGAACCTACTCCTCCGCCTCGTCGCGCCGAAGGTGGGCCGGACTTCGACCTCTCCGCGCTCAGCTCCGACGAGGAAGAAGAAGAGTAAGAATCTCTGTTGTACTTGTACTTCTTTCATTTCTTGCTGTTTTGTCTTGCATCTGATTTGCTTTTACTCTGAATCTATTCCTTTTTAGGACGCTGGCCGAGAGAGCGGCGAAGAGAGCCAAGGTCCCGGTGATTGTCATCGAGGACGAGCCCACCGCGACAGCAGGGGGGCGCGCCCGAGACCACCTTGCCGGACCCGGCAATCATTCCCCAAAGCAGCCCCCAATGCAGCTCCCAGCGTAAGTATATGGTTTACTCCCCGCTGTTATGGCTCGCATGGGTGCTTCTCTTTTTGCTGACATCTGACTGTTGGTTTGTGTAGGAGCAGAGCAGCCTCACCAGGAGCACCCGGAAGCCGCCCCCGAGATGCTATCTGCTTCAACTACGCCACCAAGGGAGGATTCCCCGGCAAGGGAGCGTTCTCCGGCAAGGGAGAACTCTCCGGCAAGGGACGACACCAGTGACCCCCCGGTGGTGGAGCCCATGACTGCAGATCCTAGTGCAGGTAACCCTTCTTGCCTGAAAACTTCCCTTGTGTTCTTCTTCTTCTGATCTTCTTTTTGGATTTTTGCTTGACTTTTTCTCTCTTTTCCCAGCCATCAGACCCATCTTCCACGGAGCCGATGGAGATCGAGGCCACCGGCGATGAGAACGCGCACGGCAACACCAACGACGCCGCTGCCACCGAAGAAGCAGCTGGCGCTGATGAGCCCGCCGGCGAAGAGGCCGCCAAAGATGCCGCCGCAGGAGCCGGCGAGGGATCTGGCGATTGCAATGACGGCCCTGAGGCCGCAGGAACGTCAGGCGCTACGCCGACCGCCGATCCCTCCGCCGCTACTGCAGCGCCAGGCTCCGAGGAGCCCCAGCCCGACGCCTATTTGAAGGCCGGCGATGGCGTATTCATCAAGCTCCCCTGGGCGTCAAGCTCCAGGGCGCCGTTCGAAGGAGAAACTTTTGATGGAGAAGTGCTCGCCTCCATTGGCCGACGCTGGTTGACGCTACGAGCAGCAGCAGCGGCGAGTCTGAGGAGGAGCAGCTGTTGCAGAAGCTGGTGTCGCTCTACCGCACCCGACAAGCCAAGGTGGAATCCCGGGGAAGCGCTTGTCGCACAGGTGGGAGTGGACATCGAAAAGCATGCTTGGGAGCTCCGGGAATGCAATCAGGAAGCCCTCCGGTCCCTTGCAGAGGAGCGGGCGCAACTTGCCGAGGCGCGGAAGGCCTTCCTCCTTGAGAAGGCCGAGGCTGAAGAACAACAGCGGCTTGCCGCCGAGGAGTTGTTTGCGCGGGAAGGCGAGTTGGCGCAGCGGAAGGTCAATCTTGAAAGCCATGAGGAGGAGCTTGCCGCGCGCGAGCAAACGTTTGGCGGGGCTCTCAAGGAAGCAGAAGACGCTGCCGCAGCTGCCGAGGCCGCCAAGAAGGAGCTAGAGACGAAGGTGGCGCAGCTGGAGGACACCTACGCCCATGGCTCAAGCGTGAAGAGCTTGCCGCGCTCAAGCGTGAGCGCGAGAAGGACACCTACGCCCATGGCGAGCTGCAGGGTCATCTCATCGGGAAGGGCAAGGAGCTTAGCGCCGCCAAGGACTCCAACGCAGATCTTGAGTTGAAGCTGACCACTTTGACCAAGACACTGGACGGCGCCAAGGAGCGGAAGGTGGCCTTGAAGGAGGAGATCAAGGCCAACGAGGAGCTGCTGGCGAGTGCTGCTGTCACCCAGAACACCCTTAGGGAGACTGTGGAGCTCGGGACAGAGGGTCTCGTGAACATCGCCGCAGTCATCGACGGGGAGCTAGCGCACCTGGGGATGGAGGATTTCAGGTATTCCTCCGATGAGAACCTCCAGCCCAACGCCAAGCTCACTTTGTTCTTCAAGGGCGTGGCGACGGCCCTCCAGCGACTCCGGGAAAGGATCCCAAAGTAGCTGGCCGACGAGTCTCGCACGATCTGCGCGAGAGTTCTGCAAAAGGTGTTGGTGAAGGTGGCCTTCCGCAACCCAGGCCTCAACCTCACCAACGTCCTCAAGAAGCTGCCGGCGGATGCTGAGCTGGAAGCGCTCAAGGCCCTTGTCGCACCCATTGTGGACAAGGTGAACGAGGTCAAGAGGGTTGATGGCGACCGTGTGGATTAGGCCACCCGTTTTCTTCTTTTCTTGCTGCTGCTAGTCATGTTACGAGAACAATCTGTTAGAGCTGCGACAAGCTATCTTGTAATATAACTTTATTTTGGGTATAAAAAATGCACCAGAATTCTTGGAGAATATTCAAATACCACAAAGAATTGCTATGTTATTTCCTTTACTTGATTCCTTCCTTTGTATGTTTTTGCCCTATGCTTTTAGGGAACTTGCCGGTGCAGGTACCATGGCCGCGAGCGCTGAGTGCAGGACGTCAGCAGCCTGCTGGCGGTGCCGCTACCGACAAGAAACCTTGTCGCAACTAGTCGCAGCCCACCTAAATTGTTGAGCGAACTCGAAACAAAGTAAGGGCGCAACTAGCTACGAGTTGGTTCCTCCGCGCACAGGTTTTCCATACAAAGCACGGTCGTTCAAGGAAGATAACTTAAATTTTTTAAAACTAATTGCTCAAACTTTGGCAACTTAGCTTTTCGTCGCTGCTTATGCCCCGGAAGGCTTAAACTTTTTGAACGACGCCTGGTCCACACCATTATCTTCTCCTTCCCCCCCGGCAAACTTGTGGGCGAGGGAACCTTCCCTTTCTTTGAGAAAAAGAAAGAAGAGAAAATAAAGATATGGAGCCTTATGGCTCGTTATTGCTTACCGGGGGTAGGTGCTGCACAAAGTGTCAGATAACACATGCAAAAAATAGAAGCATGAAATTGACAAGATATGCGGAGCATATGAGCTTTATTTATGCACGGGGTCTGCGCCCGGCTTTGTACAAAGGATTACATGCAATGGTGGCAAGACTTGTACAAAAGGTGGTTGCTGGAACAGGTTCCGACAATCCGCGCCTTACGGGTAAAACTTACGAAGATGCTCTATGTTCCAGGAGTTGCTCACCGGAAAGCCATCTTCGGTCTCAAGGCGGACAGCGCCAGGCCTAGTGACTCGTTTCACCCGGTAAGGGCCTTCCCACTTTGGCGTTAACTTGTTGGAATTCTTGGCGGACTGAACACGCCGAAGAACAAGGTCGCCTTCCTCGAGACTTGTGGCATTAACTTTGCTGCTATGGTAGCGGCGCAAAGCTTGCTGGTATCGAGCAGCTCGTACAGCAGCCTGAAGACGGTCTTCCTCAAGGAGCAGCGCGTCGTCTTGTCGCAGCTGCTCTTGCTCAAGCTCATCATAAGCGAGCACTCAAGGCGACCCGTATACGAGTTCCGTGGGGAGAACTGCCTCTGCTCCATAGACTAGAGCGAAGGTGTCCGCCGGTGGCTCGACGGCATCGTCCTGATCGACCAAAGAACCACCGGTAGCTCCTTGATCCAATTCTTTCCGCACTTGTGCAGCCTGTCGAAAGTCCTGGTCTTGAGCCCGTGCAGCACTTCAGCATTTGCCCTCTCCACTTGACCGTTGCTTCTCTGGTGAGCAACAGAAGCGAAGCAGACCTTGGCGCCAAGATCTTGGGCGTACTGCATGAAGGTGCGGCTCGTGAATTGCGTGCCATTGTCGGTGATGATCCTGTTAGGGACCCCGAAACGGCAAACAATCGACCTGAAGAACTTGACTACTGACTGTGTTGTCACCTTCCTCACTGCCTCCACTTCCGGCCACTTTGTGAACTTGTCGATTGCAACGTACAAGTACTCAAAGCCCCCGACAACTCGGGGAAAGGGGCCGAGGATGTCGAGCCCCCAGACCAAAAATGGCCAGGATAAAGGGATCGTCTGGAGAGCTTGAGCTGGCTGGTGTATCTGCTTGGAATGGAACTGGCACGCTTCACACTTGGTTACTTGTGCAGTTGCATCCTGGAGGGCTGTCGGCCAAAAGAAACCTTGCCGGAATGCCTTGCCGGCAAGTGCTCTTGCGCCAATGTGGTGACCACATATGCCTCCATGTATCTCCGCCAACAGCTTTCATCCATCTTCCCGTGAATACACTTCAATTTCACACCGTTGAGTCTTCTTCTCAGACAGTGTGTTGTCGACTAAACCGGTACATACTTGACTGCCGGGCTACTCTTAACGCTTCTTCTTGCTCTTCGGAAGTTCTCCTGTCTGAAGGAAACGGACAATCTGCTGCGCCCATGCTGGAGCTTGCGGCTTGACAACAAGGACTAAAGGCACATATGCTGCTGCGGAACATCCGCTTTACGGCAAGAACCTGCGGCTCACCGAGCTTGACGCGTTCACGGCAAGCTTGCACGAGCAAAACTTGTCGGGAGCGTCGCTTCAACGGAACAAACCCTAGGGCTTGCCGGAGCAGATCGCTCCCCAAAGACTCATCTTTGTTGATCTTGGGGACCTTCTTGGCGGCGGCCTCGGGGAGCTCTGCC
The DNA here is from genome assembly GCA_021437245.1 of Aegilops speltoides. Lineage (NCBI taxonomy): Eukaryota > Viridiplantae > Streptophyta > Magnoliopsida > Poales > Poaceae > Aegilops > Aegilops speltoides. The sequence goes on from JAHHZJ010002157.1 coordinate 18,574, forward strand.
GGAAAATAGTCACCAGAAATCAACTTCCTCTTCTTGCTCTGTCCAGTTGATGGCGTTACAGACGGTTGAGTTAGCTTGAGCACAAAGATCCCTGGTTGCACAGGCAACTTAAGTGCATCGCACTTTGACAGGCCATCGGCAATGTCGTTCTGAGCTCTCGGAACATGTTCCATCTACAGGCCGTCAAAGTGCTCTTCTAACTTTCTCACTTCGTCAACATAAGCTTCCATCAACGGACTCTGATAACTCTTGTTCACTTGGCAGACGACAAGCTGTGAGTCACCCCTGACAATGAGCTTCCTGATCCCAAGGTCCGCTGTGATCCTGAGACCGGCAAGCAAACCTTCATACTCTGCCGTATTGTTTGTCGCTTGCTCCTTGGGAAAGTGCATCTGGACTACGTACTTGAGGTGCTCTCCGGTGGGCTCGACAAGCAGCATGCCCGCACCGGCGCCTTGCAGCGAGAAGGCACCATCAAAATACATGATCCACTCTTTGCTTGCTTCCTTGACGGGGATGCTCGTTTCTGGAATTTCTTCATCTGGTGTTGGCGTCCACTCTGCTATGAATTCTGCCAATGCTCGGCTCTGGATAGTTGAAGTCCTCTCAAACTTGAGGCCAAAGCTTGACAGCCCAGTGCCCACTCGACAATCCCGCCTATTGCTTCGGATTCTGCAAGATCCTCTTGAGTGGAAAGCGAGTGACAACTGTGATCTCATGTGCTTGGAAGTAATGGCGCAGCTTTCTCGAGGCCATGAGAAGGCCGAAAAGCAATTTCTGGACACCAGAGTACCTCGATCTAGCCCCCTGCAGAAGGGAACTGACAAAGTAAACTGGGCGCTGCACCATTCTCTTCTGTACCTCCTCATGCACCTGCGCAGATCCATCTTTGCCGGGACCAGAGCTCGTAGGTGAAGCCCCCTGCTTGTCGCTGGATGCATCTGCCGTGGTTGCTGGCTCATCATCCGCCTCCCTCTCTGCTACTAACGCAGCACTAACCACTTGATTGGTTGCCGCTATATAGAGCAGCAACTTCTCTTGTGGCTTAGGTGCGACAAGTATTGGAGTGGAGGACAGGTATCTCTTCAAGTCTGCAGCGCAGCCTCCGCTTGAGTCCATTTCATTGACCTGCCTTTTTCAATATTTTGAAAATGGCAAGGTGCGCTTCAGCAGACTTAGAGATAAACCTGCTTTGAGAGCAGCCACGCAACCGCAAGTCTTCGTGACGCCCTGACGCGCTTTGGTGCTTCGATCTGCTCAATGGCCTTGATCTTGTCGGGATTGGCTTCAATTCCCCACTGAGACACGAAGAACCCGAGAAGCTTGCCGGAGGGGACTCCAAACACACACTTCTTGGGGTTAAGCTTAAGGTTGATCTTGCGCAGATTTGCAAAGGTCTCATCTAAATCTTGGATCAGGGTTGCCTTGTCCTTGCTCTTGACCACTATGTCATCCATGTAGGCTTCCACATTTCTGTGCAACTGTGGCTCAAAAGCGTCATGGACTACTCTTGCAAATGTTGAACCAGCATTCTTTAAACCAAAAGGCATCCGTACGAAACAGTACGTGCCACATGGAGTGATGAATGCGGTCTTTTCCTCATCCTCTTCTGCCATGAAGATCTGATGATATCCTGAATATGCGTCAAGAAATGAAAGCCGGTCACATCCAGCCGTGGAGTCAACAATCTGGTCAATGCGCGGCAAGGGAAATGGGTCTTTGGGACAAGCTTTATTAACATTAGTAAAGTCGATACAAAGCCTCCATTTCCCGTTTGCCTTGCGCACGACTACAGGATTGGCCAACCACATAGGATGGAGCACTCCTCTGACAAGGCCTGCTGCTTCCAACTTCTTGATTTCTTCTGCGATGAATCCTTGGCGCTCCACTGCTTGTTTCCTGACCTTCTGCTTGACGGGCCGCGCATGAGGACATATGGCAAGATGGTGCTCGATTACTTTCCTGGGAACACCGGGGATGTTAGACGGTTGCCACGCAAACACGTCGACATTCGCCCGCAGGAAAGCAACGAGCGCGCTTTCCTATTTAGGGTCGAGAGTGGCACTGATGGTGAAGGTACCACCAGTGCCGTCATCCTTGGCGGACACTTTCTTGGTCTCTGGCGGAGCTGCCATTGCCTTGTTACACTTGCCGGTGGAGCTTGATGGTGCATCCTCGACGGTAGCGTAGCACTCCGAAGAGGTGCGCTTGCCGGAGTGGGCTTCAGAGCTCTTGCCGGACTTTGTCTTCTTCTTCCCCCCGGGAGCTTCAGCGGCAAGTGACTTGCGTTCTACTGCGGCTGTTGCTTCCCGGTAGATCTTGTCGGTGCAGATAAGAGCATCCTTCTTGTCGCCAGGGACAGAGATGACACTTATCGGGCCCGGCATCTTCAGTACGTTGTATGCATAGTGAGAGGCTGCCATGAATTTGGCGAGTGCTGGACGGCCGAGTATCCCATTGTAAGGCAATGGAAAATCAGCAACATCAAAAGTGACCCTCTCAGTCCTGAAGTTCAGCTCGCTGCCAAATGTCACTGGCAACGTGATCTTTCCCTTCGGCTTGCTCCTTCCCGGATTGATTCCTTGGAATGTGCCGGTCTCTTCAAGCTCGCTATCAGGGATCTGGAGTTTCTGGAGTACCGCGGAGGAGATTAGGTTCAAGCCGGCCCCGCCGTCAACTAGCATCTTAGTGACCTTGAGGTTGCGGATAGTTGGTGAAACCAACATCGGCAAGCACCGACCATGATTATGCGATCAGGGTGGTCCTCAATATCAAAGATGATAGGCGTGCCGGACCATTTCAGAGGCTTGCGTGACTCGACGGGCGGTTCTGCCGCATTGACTTCTCGCACCCACTGCTTGAGCTGGCGGTGTGAAGTATGCAGAGAAGCACCGCCGTTAACGCACAGGACCTCTGTGGCTTTCTGAAACTCCTGCTCATCGGCCTCGTCATCATCCATCTCTTCATCCTCATCGTCATCTTCATCCTTGTCGCGGCCGTGGGGAGGCCTGTCTCCTTGCCGCTGCTTAGCCTTGCCGCGGCGTCCTCCCCGGCCGGGACGTTTCTTGCCGGATCCTCCAGCACCTTCTTGGGCCTTCTCCTTGTCGCGTCCCTCGTACTCAGCCTTTTGCTGCTCGACAAGCTGCTCGACCTTCTTGCAGCTCTGGAGGTCATGGCCCTTGGTGCGGTGGATCTTGCAGTACTGCTTGTTGGCGCCGTCCTGCTTGTCGGCGACCGCCACAGCCTCGCCGGAGCTACCAGCTTTGGCTTTCTTGGCGCCACCTCCATTGCCGGATTGCTCAACAACTAGTACATCTTTGCCTTTCTTCTTCCTGTTGTTCCGCCGCTGGTTTTTCCTTGCCGGGGCGGCATCCTCGCTGTCAGATCCTCCTGCTCCTGCATTCTCTCCGGGGAGTCTCCTCCCTTCTTCAAAGACGCACACTTGTCGGCGGGGCATATAGCTCACTGACGTCTCTGATCTTGCACATCGCCATCTCCTCCCGCATCCTGCGGTTACGCACGTTCTGATGGAACGCGCTGATGACCGCGGCAGGGTGGACATCTGGGATGTTGTGTTGTACACGGCTGAATCTCTGAGTGTACTTGCGCAGGGACTCTCCTTCTGGACGAGTATATGAAGGTCGCTTTCTTGACCATGAGGTTTTTGGCCGCCTGTAAAGGCGCCGACAAACTGATGGCATAGATCTGCCCATGAGGATATGGAGTTGTTCGGCAAGTGCATGAGCCAGGATCTGACATTGGGCTTGAGCACCAGCAGGAAGTAGTTGGCAAGGATCTTGTCGTCCCATCCCCCGGCAGCTTGCACAGCGATGGTGTAGATGCTGAGGAACTCCGACGGATGCGTCTTGCCGTCGTACTTCTCTGGTACGTCTGGCTTGAAATTCTTCGTGCTAGGCCACTGGACTTGCCGCAGCTCACGAGTGAACGCAGGCAACCTATCACAGACGGCAAGTCGCTGGTTCTTCGGGCGCATGCATGTCGATAGTGGGCCCAGTAGCCGCTGGATTGGCGATTGGCGCTTCTCTTGGCGCCGATCGAGTCTGGCGCTTCTTCTTGTCGTTCTTGAAGAACTTGGCGCTGATCGCGACGAGCTCGTGGATCTGATGACGCTGTGGAGTCAATGTCGAGGTTGACCCAGCGAGTCGGCGATCTTGGCCTTCGGGGTGGAGAGTGCACGGTGGTTGCACCCCCACCGGTCTTGTCGCCATCAGCTCGCGCCTGGCAATCTTGTCGCGGCTGCGATGTACCCGGCTGCCCTGGAGTGTCGCTGTTGGCGAAGCCGATGAGACTCTGAATGGTGGCCCTCCAATCGTCGATCTTGTCCGCCGTTGGAGGGTAATCCAGGAGCAGTTGGGCTCAGGCCAACGCTTCTTCTGGAGTCTTCGGTGGTGGCGGCGAACGGTGCGAGGAGCGGGATATGCTCGGACTTCCAACTGGGTTGGAACGAGCAGCATCCCGTCCAGGCGACCGTGACTTGCTCGTGCCAACATCTTGGCGTGCATGCTGGTCTTGAGAACCCCGAGATCCACCAGCTCGATCTTGGTCCAACGAGCGTATGGTACCGCGAGTACCATGATGCTGTCGGTCCCGCGCCTCCTGAGATGGGCGCGGTGCATGTACGGACGCCGAGGTCTGCGCAGCCTTGTCCTTGGACCTGACAGCATCGTGAGCTCCCTCATCGACGCCCGTTCCTCCGTCGGCGTCTACCCCACCACCCGTTTGCTCCGGTGGTGGTGGTATCGACGTGGACGGAGCAGCCACCTCCGAAGGCTTCTTCTTTGGTGGCATGTTGATGAAGAAGATGAAGATCTAGCTCGCGTGAACACCGGATCAGGTTCACACAACCTCGACGCCCCCTACCTGGCGCGCCATAGATGTCGGGGAGATCCTGGATCCACGAACACCTATGGGGCCGGCGGACCAGGCCCCTTTCGGTTCGGCGGGGGGCGGAGATCGCACGAAGAGCAGATCAAGGCGAAGCACACGAGCGATTTACCCAGCTTCGGAGCTCTCCGAGAGATAATACTCCCTCTGCCGCTTGTCGATTTTTACTGTGTTCTTGCTCGGGAGCGCTGAATGCTACAGTACACACCAGCTGCTAACGAGACCGAGCGTGAGTGTTTTCTGGTTTCGACCCCCCCCCTACGTTGCGCATGGGCCTCCTTTTATATGCTCAAGGGGTCACCGACAGGTGGCAATGCAGGCAAGGGTAAAAAATGTAAAAAGAGTTGCGGTTGGTACAGCTACCTCTACAGTGTATCATGCCTAACCCTGACGGTAGGGGACAAAGGCATTAAATGCCCGTCTGCGTCGCCCAAACAGTGCAGAAAAGTGACCGTTAGGGGCGCCACCGCTCGCCATGATGGCCATCTTGTCATCTCCGCTTGCCACCTCGCACCGCTGGCTGCACAGCCTCTTGCCACGCGCGCCTGGGACGGTCCCAAGGCGACACGTTGGTGGATGTGCTGGAGCATGGGTGCAGAGTGGTAGCTTTGCCGTGGCAAGCACCTTGCCGCGGTCGTTGTCTTGTCGCGTTTGGAAGCTTGTCGCTCACCGGGTCTTGCCGGGACGCGCGGCGCGTCACGGCAAGTTCCTTGAAATGCCTTGGTTGGCCTTCCCGGCAAGCTCCTCTTGCCGGGGCCTTGTCTTGCCGGGACGCGCGGTGCGTCGCGGCAAGTTCCTAGAGATGCCTTGGTTGGCCTTCCCGACAAGCTCCTCTTGCCGGGGCCTTGTCTTCTTGTCTTGAACACTTTGTTCTTGAATGGCTCCAAAGGAACCACGGAGGACCTTGGCGGTCACCCGGCAAGCCTTGCCGCGGGGTGCTGCGACTGCCCGTGCACAAGTTCGGGATACTAGGGTACCCCTACTCTAGTACACCGACAGCAAGGGGGGAGGCCAGCCTGCCCTAGGGGCGCGCCAAGGAGGGGGGAGTCCTCCTCCTAGTGGGAGTAGGACTCCCCTTTCCTAGTCCAACTAGGAAGAGAGAAGGGGGAAGGAAAGAGAGGGAGAGGGAGAGGGAAGAGGGCCGCCCCTCCCTAGTCAATTCGGACTCCTCATGGGAGGGGGCGCCACCTCTGGGCTGCTGCCCTCTCTCTCCCCTCAGGCCCACTAAGGCCCAATACTTCCTCGGGGGGTTCCCGTAACCCCTCCGGCACTCCGGTTTTCTCCGAAACCATCCGGAACACTTCTGGTGTCCAAATATAGTCGTACAATATATCAATCTTTATGTCTCGACCATTTCGAGACTCCTCGTCATGTCCGTGATCACATCCGGGACTCCTAACAACCTTCGGTACATCAAAACTTATAAACGCATATTAAAACTATCATCGTAACGTTAAGCGTGCGGACCCTACGGGTTCGAGAACTATGTAGACATGACCTAGAACTGTTTCTGGTCAATAACCAATAGCGGAACCTTGATGCTCATATTGGCTCCTACATATTCTACGAAGATCTTTATCGGTCAAACCGCATAACAACATACGTTGTTCCCTTTGTCATCGGTATGTTACTTGCCCGAGATTCAATCGTTGGTATCCAATACCTAGTTCAATCTCGTTACCGGCAAGTCTCTTTACTCGTTACGTAATGCATCTCGTTAGCTACATTGCTCGCAAGGCTTGTAGTGATGTGCATTACCGAGAGGGCCCAGAGATACCTCTCCGACAATCGGAGTGACAAATCCTAATCTCGAAATACGCCAACTCAACATGTACCTTGGAGATACCAGAGAGCTCCTTTATAATCACCCGATTCACGTTGTGACGTTTGGTAGCACACAAAGTGTTCTTCCGATGGAACGGAGTTGCATAATCTCATAGTTGTAGGAACTTTGTATAAGTCATGAAGAAAGCAATAGCAACATACTAAACTATCAAGTGCTAGGCTAACGGAATGGGTCAAGTCAATCACATCATTCTCCTAATGATGTGATCCCGTTAATCAAATGATAACACATGTCTATGGTTAGGAAACATAACCATCTTTGATTAATGAGCTAGTCGAGTAGAGGCATACTAGTGACATTAAGTTTGTCTATGTATTCACACATGTATCATGTTTCTGGTTAATACAATTCTAGCATGAATAATAAACATTTATCATGATATGAGGAAATAAATAATAACTTTATTATTGCCTCTAGGGCATATTTCCTTCAGTCTCCCACTTGCACTAGAGTCAATAATCTAGATTATACTGTAATGATTCTAACACCCATGGAGTCTTGGTGTTGATCATGTTTTGCTCGAGGAAGAGGCTTAGTCAACGGGTTTGCAACATTCAGATCCGTATGTATCTTGCAAATCTCTATGTCTCCCACCTGGACTTGGTCCCGGATGGAATTGAAGCGTCTCTTGATGTGCTTGGTCCTCTTGTGAAATCTGGATTCCTTTGCCAAGGCAATTGCACGATATTGTCACGAGAAGATCTTCATTAGTCGATGCACTAGGTATGACAACTAGATCGGAAATGAACTCCTTCATCCAGACTCCTTCATTTACTGCTTCCGAAGCAGCTATGTACTCCGCTTCGCATGTAGATCCCGCCACGACGCTTTGTTTAGAACTGCATCAACTAACAGCTCCACCGTTCAATATAAACAGGTATCCGGTTTGCGATTTAGAATCGTCCGGATCAGTGTCAAAGCTTGCATCGACGTAACCATTTACGACTAGCTCTTTGTCACCTCCATAAACGAGAAACATATCCCTAGTCCTTTTCAGGTATTTCAGGATATTCTTGACCGCTGTCCAATGATCCACTCTTGGATTACTTTGGTACCTCCCTGCTAAACTTATTGCTAAGGATACGTCAGGTCTGGTACACAGCATTGCGTACATAATAGAGCCTATGGCTGAAGCATAGGGAACATCTTTCATTTTCTCTCTATCTTCTGTTGTGGTTGGGCATTGAGTTTGACTCAACTTCACACCTTGTAATACTGGCAAGAACCCTTTCTTTGCCTGATCCATTTTAAACTTTTTCAAAACTTTATCAAGGTATGTGCTTTGTGAAAGTCCTATTAAGCGTCTTGATCTATCTCTATAGATCTTGATGCCCAATATGTAAGCAGCTTCACCAAGGTCTTTCATTGAAAAACTTTTATTCAAGTATCCCTTTATGCTATCCAGAAATTCTATATCATTCCCAATTAACAATATGTCATCTACATATAATATCGAAATGCTCTGAGCTCCCACTCACTTTCTTGTAAATACAGGCTTCTCCAAAAGTCTGTATAAAACCATAAGCTTTGATCACACTATCAAAGCGTTTATTCCAACCCCGAGATGCTTGCACCAGTCCATAAATGGATCATTGGAGCTTGCACACTTTTTTAGCACCTTTTGGATTGATAAAACCTTCAGGTTGCATCATATACAACTCTTCTCCCAGAAATCCATTCAGGAATGCAGTTTTGACATCCATTTGCCAAATTTCATAATCATAAAATGCGGCAATTGCTACCATGATTCGGACAGACTTAAGCATCGCTACGGGTGAGAAAGTCTCATCATAGTCAACCCCTTGAACTTGTCGAAAACCTTTCGCAACAAGTCGAGCTTTGTAGATAGTTACATTACCATCAGCATCAGTCTTCTTCTTGAAGATCCATTTATTCTCAATGGCTTGCCGATCATCGGGCAATTCAACGAAAGTCCATACTTTGTTCTCATACATGGATCCTATCTTAGATTTCATGGCTTCAAGCCATTTTGCGGAATCTGGGCTCATCATCGCTTCCTCATAGTTCGTAGGTTCGCCATGGTCAAGTAACATGACTTACAGAATAGGATTACCGTACCACTCAGTGCGGATCTTACTCTGGTAGACCCACGAGGTTCAGAGAAACTTGATCTGAAGTTTCATGATCAATATCATTAGCTTCCTCACTAATTGGTGTAGTTGTCACGGGAACCGGTTCTTGTGATGAACTACTTTCAATAAGGGAGCAAGTCTGATTACCTCATCAAGTTCTACTTTCCTCCCACTCACTTCTTTCGAGAGAAACTCCTTCTCTAGAAAGGATCAGAATTTAGCAACGAAAATCTTGCCCTCAGATCTGTGATAGAAAGTGTACCCAATAGTCTCTTTTGGGTATCCTATGAAGACACATTTCTCCGATTTGGGTTCGAGCTTATCTGGTTGAAGTTTCTTCACATAAGCATCGCAGCCCCAAACTTTAAGAAACGACAACTTTGGTTTCTTGCCAAACCACAGTTCATAAGGCGTCATCTCAACGGATTTTGATGGTGCCCTATTTAACGTGAATGCGGCCGTATCTAAAGCATAACCCCAAAACGATAGCGGTAAGTCAGTAAGAGACATCATAGATCGCACCATATCTAGTAAAGTACGATTACAACGTTCAGACACACCATTTCGTTGTGGTGTTCCGGGTGGCGTGAGTTGCGAAACTATTCCGCATTGCTTCAAATGTAAACCAAACTCGTAACTCAAATATTCTCCTCCACGATCAGATTGTAGAAATTTTATTTTCTTGTTACGATGATTTTCCACTTCACTCTGAAATTCTTTGAACTTTTCAAATGTTTCAGATTTGTGTTTCTTAAGTAGATATACCCATATCTGCTCAAATCATCTGTGAAGGTGAGAAAATAACGATACCCGCCGCGAGCCTCAATATTCGTTTGACCACATACATCAGTATGTATGATTACTAATAAATCAGTTGCTCGCTCCATAGTTCCGGAGAACGGCGTTTTAGTCATCTTGCCCATGAGGCACGGTTCGCAAGTACCAAGTGATTCATAATCAAGTGATTCCAAAAGTCCATCAGTATGGAGTTTCTTCATGCGCTTTACACCGATATGACCTAAATGGCAGTGCCACAAATAAGTTGCACTATCATTATCAACTCTGCATCTTTTGGCTTCAACATTATGAATATGTGTATCACTACTATCGAGATTCAATAAAAATAGACCACTCTTCAAGGGTGCATGACTATAAAAGATATTACTCATATAAATAGAACAACCATTATCTCTGATTTAAATGAATAACCGTCTCGCATCAAACAAGATCCAAATATAATGTTCATGCTCCACCCTGGCACCAAATAACAATTATTTAGGTCTAAGACTAATCCCAATGGTAGATGTAGAGGTAGCGTGCCGACCGCGATCACATCGACTTTGGAACCATTTCCCACGCGCATCGTTACCTCGTCCTTAGCCAATCTTCGCTTAATCCGTAGTCCCTGTTTCGAGTTGCAAATATTAGCAACAAAACCAGTATCAAATACCCAGGTACTACTGCGAGCATTAGTAACGTACACATCAATAACATGTATATCACATATACCTTTGTTCACTTTGCCATCCTTCTTATTCGCCAAATACTTGGGGCAGTTCCGCTTCCGGTGTCGATCTGCTTGCGTAGAAGCACTCGATCTCGGGCTTAGGTCCGGACTTGGGTTTCTTCTCTTGAGCGACAACTTGTTTGCTGTTCTTCTTGAAGTTCCTTCTTCTTCCCTTTGCCCTTTTTCTTGAAACTGGTGGTCTTGTTAACCATCAACACTTGATGCTCCTTCTTAATTTCTACCTCCGCAGCTTTTAGCATTTCGAAGAGCTCGGGAATAGTCTTGTCTATCCCTTGCATATTATAGTTCATCACGAAGCTCTTGTAGCTTGGTGGCGATGATTGAAGAATTCTATCAATGACACTATCATCGAGAAGATTAACTCCCGGTTGAATCAAGTGATTATTATACCCAGACATTTTGAGTATGTGTTCTTGCGAGAACTATTCTCCTCCATCTTACAGCTATAGAACTTATTGGAGACTTCATATCTCTCGGTCCGGGCATTTGCTTGAAATATTAATTTCAACTCTGGAACATCTCATATGCTCCAAGACGTTCAAAATGTCGTTGAAGACCGGTTCCAAGCCGTAAAGCATGGCACACGAACTATCGAGTAGTCATCGACTTTGCTCGCCAGACGTTCTTAACGTCGTCGGTTGCATCAGTGCAGGCCTAGCACCAGCGGTGCTTCGAGGATGTAATTCTTCTGTGCAGCAATGAGGATAATCCTCAGGTTACGGACCCAGTCCATGTAATTGCTACCATCATCTTTCAACTTAGCTTTCTCAAGAAACGCATTAAAATTCAACGGAACAACAACACGAGCCATCTATCTACAATAAACATAGACAAGCAAAATACTACCAGGTACTAAGTTCATGATAAATTTAAGTTCAATTAATCATATTACTTAAGAACTCCCACTTAGACAGACATCTCTCTAGTCATCTAAGTGATCACGTGATCCAAATCAACTAAACCATGTCCGATCATCATGTGAGATGGAGTAGTTTTAATGCTGAACATCACTATGTTGATCATATCTACTATATGATTCACGTTTGACCTTTCGGTCTCCGTGTTCCGAGGCCATATATGTATATGCTAGGCTCGTCAAGTTTAACCTAAGTATTCCGCGTGTGCAACTGTTTTGCACCTGTTGTATTTGAACGTAGAGCCTATCACACCCGATCATCACGTGGTGTCTCAGCACGAAGAACTTTTGCAACGGTGCATACTCAGGGAGAACACTTCTTGATAATTTAGTGAGAGATCATCTTAAAATGCTACCATCAATCAAAGCAAGATAACATGCATAAAGGATAAACATCACATGCAATCAATATAAGTGATATGATATGGCCATCATCATCTTGTGCTTGTGATCTCCATCTCCGAAGCACCGTCGTGATCACCATAAATCACCGCACGACACCTTGATCTCCATCATAGCATCGTTGTCGTTATGCCATCTATTGCTTCTACGACTATCGCTACCTCTTAGTGATAAAGTAAAGCAATTACAGGGCGATTGCATTGCATACAATAAAGCGACAACCATATGGCTCCTGCCAGTTGCCGCTAACTCGGTTACAAAACATGATCATCTCATACAATAAAATATAGCATCACGTCTTGACCATATCACATCACAACATGCCCTGCAAAAACAAGTTAGACGTCCTCTACTTCGTTGTTGCAAGTTTTACATGGCTGCTACGGGCTGAGCAAGAACCGTTCTTACCTACGCATCAAAGCCACAACGATAGTTCTTCAAGTTAGTGTTGTTTTAACCTTCTCAAGGACTAGGCGTAGCCACACTCGGTTCAACTAAAGTTGGAGAAACTGACACCCGCCAACCACCTGTGTGCAAAGCACGTCGGTAGAACCAGTCTCGCGTAAGCGTACACGTAATGTCGGTCCGGGCCACTTCATCCAACAATACCGATGAACCAAAGTATGACATGCTGGTAAGTAGTATGACTTCTATCGCCCACAACTCACTTGTGTTCTACTCGTGCATATAACATCTACGCATAAAACCTGGCTCGGATGCCACAGGGCGTTTGCATTTCATACAATAAAGCGACAACCATATGGCTCCTGCCAGTTGCCGATAACTTCGGTTACAAAACATGATCATCTCATACAATAAAATATAGCATCACGTCTTGACCATATCACATCACAACATGCCCTACAAAAACAAGTTAGACGTCCTCTACTTTGTTGTTGCAAATTTTATGTGGCTGCTACGGGCTGAGCAAGAACCGTTCTTACCTACGCATCAAAACCACAACGATAGTTCGTCAAGTTAGTGTTGTTTTAATCTTCGCAAGGACCGGGCGTAGCCACACTTGGTTTAACTAAAGTGAGAGAGACAGGCACCCGCCAGTCACCTTTAAGCATGAGTGCTTGTAACGGTGAAACCAGTCTCGCATAAGCGTACGCGTAATGTCGGTCCGGACCGCTTCATCTCACAATACCGCCGAACCAAAGTATGACATGCTGGTAAGCAGTATGACTTGAATCGCCCACAACTCACTTGTGTTCTACTCGTGCATATGACATCTATGCATAAAACCAGGCTCGGATGCCACTGTTGGGGAACGTAGTAATTTCAAAAAAAATCCTACGCACACGCAAGATCATGGTGATGCATAGCAACGAGAGGGGAAAGTGTTGTCCACGTACCCTCGTAGACCGTAAGCGTAAGCGTTATGACAACGCAGTTGATGTAGTCGTACGTTGATAACCCACACGTATAGGGGATCGCAACAGTTTTTGAGGGTAGAGTATTCAACCCAAATTTATTGATTCGACACAAGGGGAGCCAAAGAATATTCTCAAGTATTTGCAGCTGAGTTGTCAATTCAACCACACCTGGAAACTTAGTATCTGCATCAAAGTGTTTAGTAGAAAAGTAATATGATAGTAGTGGTAATGGTAACAAAAGTAAAGACAGTAAAAGTAATGTTTTGGGTATTTTGTAGTGATTGTAACAGTAGCAACGGAAAAGTAAATAAGCGAGAACCAGTATATGGAAAACTCGTAGGCACCGGATTAGCGATGGATAATTATGCTGGATGTGGTTCATCATGTAGCGATCATAACATAGGGTGACATGAGAACTAGCTCCAGTTCATCAATGTAATGTAGGCATGTATTCCGTATATAGTCATACGTGCTTATGGAAAAGAACTTGCATGACATCTTTTGTCCTACCTTCCCATGGCAGCGGGGTCCTATCGGAAACTAAATGATATTAAGGCCTCCTTTTAATAGAGAATCGGAACAAAGAATTAGCACATAGTGAATACATGAACTCCTCAAACTATGGTCATCACCGGGAGTGGTACCGATTATTGTCACTTCGGGGTTGCCGGATCATAACACATAGTAGGTGACTATAGACTTGCAAGATAGGATCTAGAACACACATATATTCATGAAAACATAATAGGTTCAGATATGAAATCATGGCACTCGGGCCCTAGTGACAAGCATTAAGCACAGCAAAGTCATAGCAACATCAATCTCAAAACATAATGGATACTAGGGATCAAACCCTAACAAAACTAACTCGATTACATGATAAATCTCATCCAACCCATCACCGTCGAGCAAACCTATGATGCAATTACTCACGCACGGCAGTCAGCATCATGAAATTGGTTATGGAGGATGGTTGATGATGACGACGGCGACGAATCCCCCTCTCTGGAGCCCCGAATGGACTCCAGATTAGCCCTCCCGAGAGAGATTAGGGCTTGGCGGTGGCTCCGTATCGTAAAACGCGATGATTTCTTCTCTCTGATTTTTTTTCTCCCCAAAAGCCAATATATGGAGTTGGAGTTGGCATCGGAGGGCCACTAGGGGGCCCACGAGGTGAGGCGCGCCAGGCGCCCCACCTCGTGGCAGGGTGTGGGTCCCCTGGTCTTCATATTTTGCAAGGATTTTTCTTTATTTTTTCTAAGGTGTTCCGTGGAGTTTGAGGACATTCCAGGATTTTATTTTCTGCACAAAAATAACACCATGGCGTTCTCTTTGAAAACAGCGTCGATCAGGGTTAGTTCCATTCAAATCATACAAGTTACAGTCCAAAATAAGGGCAAAAGTGTTTGGAAAAGTAGATACGACGGAGACGTATCAACTCCCCCAAGCTTAAACCCTTGCTTGTCCTTAAGCAATTCAGTTGACAAACTGAAAGAGAAAAAAAATAAAAACTTTTGCAAACTCTGTTTGCTCTTGTTGTTGTAAACATGAAAAGCCAGCATTCAAGTCTCAGCAATTATTATGAACTAACCATACTCACAATGACACGTAGGTCTCACAATTACTCATATCAATAGCATAATCAGCTAGCGAGCCATAATAATAAAACTCAGGTGACAACACTTTCTCAAAATAATCATAACATAATATAACAAAATGGTACCTCGCTAGCCCTTTCTGAGACCGCAAAACATAAAGGCGGAGCACCTTTAAAGATCAAGGACTGACTAAACATTGTAATTCATGGTAAAAGAGATCCAGTCAAGTCATACCCAATATAAACCAATAATGATGAATGCAAACGACAGTGTGCTCTCTAGCGGGAGCTTTTTAATAAGAAAGGGTGATGACTCAACGTAAAAGTATATAGATAGGCCCTTCGCAGAGGGAAGCAGGGATTTGTAGAGGTGCCAGAGCTCGATTTTGAAATAGAGATAAATTATATTTTGAGCGGCATACTTTCATTGTCAACATAACAACTAAAAGGCGGCGATATCTTCCATGCTAAGCAGTTATAGGCGGTTCCCAAACAGAATGGTAAATTTTATACTCCCTTCTTCCACAAGCATCAATCCATGGCTTGCTCGAAACAACGAGTGCCTCCAACATTCAACGGGTCCCAAGGGAGTTTTGTTTGCGATTATTTTGATTTAGTTTGCACAAGGCATGGGACTGGGCATCCGGATACCAGCTATTTTCTCGTGAATGAGGGCGGAGTCCACTCCTCTTGAGAATAACCCGCCTAACACGGAAGATAAGGGCAGCTCTAGTTGACATATGAGCTATTCGAGCATGCAAAACAGAATGTTTATTTGAAGGTTTAGAGTTTGGCACATACAAATTTACTTGGGAGCGGTAAATACCGCATATAGGTAGGTATAGTGGAGTCATATGGAATAACTTTGGGGTTTAAGGAGTTTGGATGCACAAGCAGTATTCCCGCTTAGTACAGATTAAGGCTAGCAAAAGACTGGGAAACGAACAACTGAGAGAGCGACAACAGTCATAAACATGCATTAAAATTAATTCACACCGAGTCCAAGCATGAGTAGGATATAATCCACCATGAACACCAATATCATGAAGGCTATGTTGATTGGATTCAACTACATGCGTGAACATGTGCCAAGTCGAGTCACTCAATGCATTTAAAGGAGGACACCATCCCATCATACCACATCATAATCATTCTAATAGCATGTTGGTACGCATAAGGTAAACCATTATAACTCATAGCTAATCAAGCATGGCACAAGCAACTATAATCTCTAAATGTCATTGCAAATATGTTTACTTCATAATAGCTGAATCAAGAACGATGGATCATCATATTTACAAAAACAAAAGAGGTCGAGTTTGTACTAGCTTTTCTCTTCTCAATAAGTCCATCATATATCATCATTATTGCCTTTCACTTGCACGACCGAACGGTCTGTATAATAATAGAGTGCACGTACATTGGACTAAGTTGGAATCTGCAAGCATTCAACTCAAGAGAAGACAAGTAATATGGGCTCTAAGTTAAATAAACAATCATGCATATAAGAGCCACTAAGCATTTTCAATATGGTCTTCTCGACCCCCAAAGAAAGGAAAAGAAATAAAAACTATTTACACGGGAAAGCTCCCAACAGGTAAAAAGCAGAACGGGAAATATTTTTGGATTTTCCTTTTAATTCTACTACAAGCATGGAAAGTAAACTCACTAATTTTTTTGGTTTTTTTCCTTAAGGTCTATCAAACACACAAGAAGAAAGCAGGAAAAGGAAACTTAAGCTAGCATGGATAATACAGTGAAAGAGTATGAGCACCGACATCTAGCAATGAGTGTATGTGAACATAAATGTAATGTCGGTGGGAAATACGTACTCCCCCAAGCTTAGGCTTTTGGCCTAAGTTGGTCTATTGCCGAGGATGGCTGGCGGATATCCGTAAGTGTGAATTTGGGTCATCTTGTGATGAAGAAGACTCGGCTGCCATTGGTGGCAACCTCCTCTGGATCCCAAGAATAAACAGATAGTCATGGAGGCTCATCTTGCGGCTCCAGGGCTGGTGCAGGGTTCCGATAGGCTTGAACAGCCGACCACGGAACGATGTGAGGTTCTGCAAACAAGTTAAACAAAGAAGGAGCAGGCAAGCTAATAGTCTCAGGGTGATGTTTATCAAAGTATAATTTATATTTGAGCTCCCTATCGCGACTCTTAACAAGAAAATCATGCGCTATCATACTCTTGTAATCTAAATAAGCACGGGGCAGCGCTGTTTCTTCTTTCTCTGTATGCCTAATAGGTATTTCAAAATGTTCAGCTAAGCGTGAAGTATAAATGCCTCCAAAGATGGGTCCTTAATGCAGTTCGGGCTTAACCGTCTAGCAACAATTCCACCCATACTAACGAGTTATTGTTGTATAAACCATGGAGCAAAATAATAATATCAGAATACTAAGGTTCCCACGGTTCCGCATCCAATCAAGCAACGACTAGCAAATAAGGCAAAGTAGCGTAAAAGCAGGATAATGTATGCTAGTGATCCTTGCATCGAAACCTTCTGGTTTCTCCCACCGTGATAGTGTTGACAAAAGCTTCTAATTCGTTATGGTGGGGTTCATCTAAGGTGCCCTCAAAGGGTATTCTGCAAACCTCGCAGAATTCTGCTAATGTCATCTCTTTAACAATGTCATATAAATGAAACTCTACTGTTGGAGGTGATTTCTTAGGGAAAAAATAGAAGTTTTGCACAAAAGTATTCATGAGTAAGACATACTGATGACGTTGGTCGTGGAGGAAGTTAGTGAGGCCGGCGTTCTCAATCAATAAATAGAAATCTTCATGAATCCCAGCTCTCCTCAAGAAGTCATCGGAGGGCCATTCACACGGCCGGACCTCCGCGGTGCGAGGTAAATTAAATTTGGGCTTCTCCTCTTCTTCCTTTTGTTTTTCCTTAGAGCTTCAGCTCGACGAGCCCCTCAAAAGTCCCTTCATTATTTCTGAAACAATCTGAAATTTTTAGTAACTTCAAATAAAAGTGAACCAACTTCAATAAAATTGATAGCAACAACTCCCACAAGTGCCTAGGGCCTATATAAAGCATTGGAACTACTTGGAACCATATAAATTTGTCAAGCAAGCTCAAGAACATGGTCGCGTATGCAGCACAAATTTGCAAAGAATAAAGCACTAGAACAAAAACTAATTGGACCAATGAAGGAGTCACATACCAAGGAACAATCTCCCCAAGCAGTTTTGCGAGAGGTGCTTTGAGCAAGGAGATCAAAAATCACAGCAGCAGAAGTGGAACTCGTGCTTGAGTTGGTTTTTCGTGTTTGTGTGAGGCAGAGGAAGAAGATGGGTGCAGGAATAAGTGGAGGAGGGCCACCATGGGCCCACGAGGAAGGGGGGCGTGCCCAGGGGATAGGGCGCGCCCTCCACCCTCGTGGCAGTGGCAGCTCCCCGTGGTAATTTTGCACGATAAATTCTCAAATATTCGAAAAATCATATTAAATTTGCATGGCATTCTGAGGACTTTTATTTTTGGGATATTTTTATATTGCACGGATAAGTCAGGAAACAGACAGAAAAATACTATTTTACTTTATTTCTACTAAATAACAGGAAATATAGAGAGGGTACAGAAGGTTGTGCTTCTAGTTTCATCCATCTCGTGATCATCAAAATGAACCCACTAACAAGGTTGATCAAGTCTTGTTAACAAACTCATTTATAATAATCCCGGAACCGGAGAAATTTCGAATGACACTAAGTTACCTCAACGGGGATGTGAAAATCCCCAACAATAAGAATATCATACTTTTTCTTGACAGTAGGGAGAGGAAATTCAAAACCTCCAAATATAATCGATGGAACTTTTCTAATAGAGTTGATACTATAAACTGAGGTTGTTTCCTCGGAAAATTCACCGTGTGCTCATTGCCATTAACATGAAAAGTGACATTGCCTTTGGTGCAATCAATAACGGCCCCTGCAGTATTAAGGAAAGGTCTTCCAAGAATAATATACATACTATCATCCTCGGGAATATCAAGAATAACAAAGTCCGTTAAAATAGTAACGTTTGCAACCACAACAGACACATCCTCACAAATACCGACAGGTATAGCAGTTGATTTATCAGCCATTTGCAAAGACATTTCAGTATGTGTCAACTTATTCAAATCAAGTCTACGATATAAATAGAGAGGCATAACACTAACACCGGCTCCAAGATCACATAAAGCAGTTTTAACATAAGTTCTTTTAATGGAGAATGGTATAGTAGGCACTCCGGGATCTCCAAGTTTCTTTGGTATTCCACCCTTAAAAGTATAATTAGCCAGCATGGTGGAAATTTCAGCTTCAGGTATCTTTCTTTTATTAGTAATAATATCCTTCATATACTTAGTATAAGGATTTGTTTTGAGCACATCAGTTAATCACATACGCGAAAAGATGGGTCTAATCATTTCAGCAAAGCGCTCAAAATCCTCATCATCCTTTTTCTTGGATGGTTTTGGAGGAAAGGCATGGGTTTCTGAACCCATGGTTCTCTTTCTTTACCATGTTTCCTAGCAACAAAATCTCTTTTATCATAACGTTGATTCTTTGATTGTGGGTTATCAAGATCAACAGCAGGTTCAACTTCTACATCATTATCATTACTAGGTTGAGCATCAACATGAACATTATCATTAACATTATCACTAGGTTCGTGTTCATCACCTGATTGTGTTTCAGCAGCAGAAACAGAGATATCATTTGGATTCTAAGGTGGTTCAGCAATAGGTTCACTAGAAGTTTGCAAAGTCCTGTCATTTTTCTTTTTCTTCCTCTTAGAAGAACTAGGTATATCGATATTGTTTCTCTGAGAATCTTGCTCGATTCTCTTAGGGTGGCCTTCAGGATACAAAGGTTCCTGAGTGATTCTACCAGTTCTAGTAGCCACTCTTACAGCATAATCATTTTTCTTACTATTCAATTCATCAAGCACTTCTTTCTGAGCTTTAAGTACTTGTTCTACTTGAGTGGTAACCATAGAAGCATGTTTGCTAACAAGTTTAAGTTCACCTCTAATATCAGCCATATAATCACCCAAGTGTTTAATCATAAAGGTATTCTGTTTTAGTTGTCTACCAAAATAAGCATTAAAGTCGTCTTGCTTAAACATAAAGTCATCAAACTCATCCAAGCACTGACTAGCAATTTTAGTAGGAGGGACTTCAGCTTTATCATATCTATAGAGAGAATTTACCTTTACTACCTGTGTCGGGATATCGGGAGGTTCTTCATTAAATAAGTAATTGAGATCATATACATCTTCAACATGCGGTAAATTAAGACCATGTATTTCTTCAATAGGAGCTAAATTCTTAACATCTTCAGCTTTAATACCTTTTTCTTTCATAGATTTCTTTGCCTCTTGCATATCTTCGGGACTGAGAAATAGAACACCTCTCTTCTTCGGAGTTGGTTTAAGAATAGGCTCAGTAATTGGCTCGGGAACTGGCTCAGGAGGTAGCTCGGGAGGTGCCCAATTATTTTCATTAGCCAACATATTATTCAATAAAATTTCAGCGTCATCCGGTGTTCTTTCCCTGAAAAGAGAACCAGCACAACTATCGAGGTAATCTCTGGAAGCATCAGTTAGTCCATTATAAAAGATATCAAATATTTCAGGTTTCTTAAGAGGATGATCAGGCAAAGCATTAAGTAACTTGAGAAGCCTCCCCCAAGCTTGTGGGAGACTCTCTTCTTCAATTTGCACAAAATTGTATATTTCCCTCAAAGAGCTTGTTTCTTATGAGCGGAAATATTTAGCGAGAAGTAATAAATCATATCACAGGGACTTTGCACACAACTAGGATCAAGAGAATTATACCATATCTTAGCATCACCCTTTAATGAGAGCGGAAATATCTTAAGTAAATAAAGGTAGCGCGATCTCCCATTATTAGTAAATAGGGCAGCTATATCATTTAACTTAGTAAGATGTGCCACAACAGTTTGATTCATAGCCCTAAAAGGATCAGATTCAACCAAAGTAATTATATCTGGATCAACAAAAAAATCATAATAGTCCTGATCAGGAACACAGAAAGGTGAAGTAGCAAAAGCAGGGTCGGGTTTCATTCTACCTCTAAAAGATTCTTTACTCCATTTAATTAGCAACCTCTTAAGTTCATATCTATCCTAGCAAGCAAAAATAGCTGAAGAAGATTCAGCATCAAAAAGATAACCCTCAGGAATAGAAGGCATAAGTTCATCATCACTAACATCATCGTGTTCAGGTTTAATAATTTCTCTTTCTCTAGACCTAGCAATTTGCTCATCAAGATATTCACCAAGTGGCACAGTAGTATCAAGCATAGAAGTAGTTTCATCATAAGTATCATGCATAGCAGAAGTGGCATCATCAATAACATGCGACATATCAGAATCAATAGCAGTAGTAGGTTTAGGTATCGCAAACTTACTCATAATAGAAGGAGAATCTATTGCAAGGCTAGATGGCAATTCCTTACCTCCCGTCGTAGTTGAGGGCAAAATAGTAGTTCGATCATCTTTCAAGTTCTTCATAGTGTCCAGCAGATATCAATCCCAAGTGACTCAAAGAACAGAGCTATGCTCCCCGGCAACGGCGCCAGAAAATAGTCTTGATAACCCACAAGTATAGGGGATCGCAATAGTTTTCGAGGGTAGAGTATTCAACCCAAATTTATTGATTCGACACAAGGGGAGCCAAAGAATATTCTCAAGTATTAGCAGCTAAGTTGTCAATTCAACCACACCTGGAAACTTAGTATCTGCAGCAAAGTGTTTAGTAGCAAAGTAATATGATAGTAGTGGTAATGGTAACAAAAGTAAAGACAGTAAAAGTAATGTTTTGGTATTTTGTAGTGATTATATGATAGTAACGGAAAAGTAAATAAGCGAGAACCAGTATATGGAAAACTTCGTAGGCACCGGATTAGCGATGGATAATTATCTTGGATGTGGTTCATCATGTAGCATCATAACATAGGGTGACACAGAACTAGCTCCAGTTCATCAATGTAATGTAGGCATGTATTCCGTATATAGTCATACATGCTTATGGAAAAGAACTTGCATGACATCTTTTGTCCTACCCTCCCGTGGCAGCGGGGTCCTATCGGAAACTAATGGATATTAAGGCCTCCTTTTAATAGAGAACCGGAACAAAGCATTAGCACATAGTGAATACATGAACTCCTCAAACTATGGTCATCACCGGGAGTGGTCCCGATTATTGTCACTTCGGGGTTGCCGGATCATAACACATAGTAGGTGACTATAGACTTGCAAGATAGGATCTAGAACACACATATATTCATGAAAACATAATAGGTTCAGATCTGAAATCATAGCACTCGGGCCCTAGTGACAAGCATTAAGCATAGCGAAGTCATAGCAACATGAATCTCAGAACATAATGGATACTAGGGATCAAACCCTAACAAAACTAACTCGATTACATGATAAATCTCATCCAACCCATCACTGTCCAGCAAGCCTACGATGCAATTACTCACGCACGGCGGTGAGCATCATGAAATTGGTGATGGAGGATGGTTGGTGATGACGACGGCGACGAATCCCCCTCTCCGGAGCCCCAAACGGACTCGAGATCAGCCCTCCTGAGAGATATTAGGGCTTGGCGGCGGCTCCGTATCGTAAAACGCGATGATTTCTTCTCTCTGATTTTTTTTCTCCCCGGAAGCCAATATATGGAGTTGGAGTTGGCTTTGGACGGCCACCAAGGGGCCCATGAGGTAGGGGGCGCACCTAGGGGGGCGCCCCCACCCTCGTGAGCAGGGTGTGGGCCCCTGGTCTTCATCTTTTGCGAGGATTTTTCTTTATTTTATCTAAGGTGTTCCGTGGAGTTTCAGGACATTCTGATGATTTTTATTTTCTGCACAAAAAACAACACCATGGCAGTTCTGCTGAAAACAGCGTCAGTCCGGGTTAGTCCCATTCAAATCATACAAGTTAGAGTCCAAAACAAGGGCGAAAGTGTTTGAAAAAGTAGATACGACGGAGACGTATCATACATCTTCACGATCCGACCGATCCAAGTACCGAACGTACGACACCTCCGAGTTCAACACACGTTCAGCTTGATGACGATCCCCGAACTCCGATCTAGCAGGGTATCGGGGATGAGTTCCATCAGCATGATGGCATGGTGACGATGATGATGTTCTACCGATGTAGGGCTTCGCCTAAGCACCGCAATGATATGACCGAGGTGGAATATGGTGGAGGGGCACCGCCTGCGGCTAAGGCGATCACGAAGATCAACTTGTGTGTCTAGAGGTGCCCCCGCCCCGTATATAAAGGAGCAAGGGGAGGCCGACCGGCCCTAGGGGGCGCGCCAGGAGGGAGTCCTCCTCCTAGTGGGAGTAGGACTCCCTTTCCTAGTCAACTAGGAAGAGAAAGGGGAAGGAAAGAGAGGGAGAGGGAGAGGGAAAGGGGCGCGCCCCCTCCCTAGTCAGTCGGACTCCTCATGGGAGGGGGCGTGCCACCTCCTGGGCTGCTGCCCTCTCTCTCCCCTCAGGCCCACTAAGGCCCAATACTTCCTCGGGGGGTTCCGCTAACCCCTCCGGCACTCCGGTTTTCTCTGAAACCATCCGGAACACTTCCGGTGTCCGAATATAGTCGTCCAATATATCAATCTTTACGTCTCGACCATTTCGAGACTCCTCGTCATGTCTGTGCTCACATCCAGGACTCCGAACAACCTTCGGTACATCAAAACTTATAAACTCATAATAAAACTGTCATCGTAACGTTAAGCGTGCGGACCCTACGGGTTCGAGAACTATGTAGACATGACCTAGAACTGTTTCTGGTCAATAACCAATAGCGGAACCTGGATGCCCATATTGGCTCCTACATATTCTACGAAGATCTTTATCGGTCAAACCGCATAACAACATACGTTGTTCCCTTTGTCATCGGTATGTTACTTGCCCGAGATTCGATCGTTGGTATCCAATCTTTATGCGCCCTCGATGCGGCTATATCTCCCGATGTCGAAGCACGACTTAGAGCATAACGCATTGAAAGCAATGTCGCAAGTGAGGTAATCTTCACACAACCCATGTAATACATAAGGAAAAAGATACATAGTTGGCTTACAATCGCCACTTCACACAATTACATGAATAAAGCATTACATCATCCAAATACAATCAAGGTCCGACTACGGAACCAAAATAAAAGAAGAACCCCAAATCGACAAAGGTCCTCGATCGACCCCAACTGGGCTCCACTCTTGATCAACTAGAGCGAAACAACACAAAGGGCAAGATCTTCATCGAGCTCCTCCTTGAGCTTGGTTGCGTCACACCTTTCGATAACATAGGCACCTGCAAACTGGTTTTGGAAGTATCTGGTGAGCCACGGGGACTCAGCAATCTCGCACCCGCGAGATCAATACTATTTAAGCTTATGGGTAAGGTA
The DNA here is from genome assembly GCA_021437245.1 of Aegilops speltoides. Lineage (NCBI taxonomy): Eukaryota > Viridiplantae > Streptophyta > Magnoliopsida > Poales > Poaceae > Aegilops > Aegilops speltoides. The sequence goes on from JAHHZJ010002157.1 coordinate 42,679, forward strand.
AAGGCATGAGGTGGAGCTGCAGCAAGCGACTTGCATATATGGTGGCTAACATACGCAAATGAGAGCGAGAAGAGAAGGCAAAGCACGGTCGATAAAAGTATGATCAAGAAGTGATCCTATAGCAACTCGTCAAGCATAACTCCAACACCGTGTTCACTTCCGGACTCCGCGGAAAGAGACCATCACGGTACACACACGGTTGATGTATTTTAATTAAGGTCAACCGGGTTTTCTACAACCGGACATTAACAAATTCCCATCGCCACATAACCGCGGGCACGGCTCTCGAAAGTTTATACCTGCGGGGTGTCCCAACAGCCCATGACAAGCTCTCGCGATCATCGAAGGAATAGACCTTCACCCAAGACACTCCGATCGACTCGGTATCTCGGTACATCAAGACATTTCGACAATGGTAAAACAAGACCAGCAAAGCCGCCCGATGTGCCGACAAATCCCGATAAGGAGTCGACGTACCTCGTTCTCGGGGCACACCGGATGGGTCGACCTACGAGTAAAACCAGCCCTCGAGTTGCCCGAGGTGGCCCATGATCTGCCCGTTTGGACCAACACTCGAAGGAGCACGGCCGGGGGCTAAAATAAAGATGACCCTCGGACTCCGAAACCCAAGGGAAAAAAAGGGCTAGGTGAGGCAAATGGTAAAACCAAGGTTGGGCCTTCTTTGGACAAGTTTTATTCAAAGCGAACTGTCCGGGGTCCCATAAATCACCCGACCAGCGTAAGGAGCATAAAATCCGGGAACATAACACCGGTATGGCGGAAACTAGGGCGGCAAGAGTGGAACAAAACACGGGCATAAGGCCGAGCCTTCCACCCTTTACCAAGTATATAGATGCATTAATTAAATAAGATATATTGTGATATCCCAACAAGTAAACATGTTCCAACAAGGAACAACATCTCCATGTTCAACAAGGAACAAACTTCAAACTTCACCTGCAACTAACAACGCTATAAGAGGGCTGAGCGGAAGCGGTAACATAGCCAAACAACGGTTTGCTAGGAATGGTGTCAAAGGTTAGAGGTTTGACATGGCAATTTGGGAGGCGACAAGCAAATGGTAGGCATCATAGCATTGGCATAGCAAAAGAAGCGAGCAAACTAGCATAGCAATGATAGTAGTGATTTCGAGGTATGATCATCTTGCACGAAATCCGCAAGGAAGAAGAACGAGTCCATGAAGAAGACAAGCGGACATAGTCGAGCGAATCCTCACAACTCCGGAGCGAAACCGAAGCTAACGAGACAAGCAACCGGAAATAAACAAACAACATAGTAAACAACCATCACATAACCATGGCATGATGCATAAACAAGTATGATGCATGTCCGGTTTAAAGAGGCATGGCATGGCAAAATGCACAAACAACACTACAAGTTAAGTGGAGCTCAATATGCAACGAGTTGCATATTGACGAAGCACCACATCAATATTTAGTTCTCTCTCGGTTATGCTACTCAACAATATTAAATGTTGTTAAACATGGCAAAGGGTGAAGCATAATAAAACTACATATTTTAGGCAATTTAAATGAGGTAGGAAATAACAAACAACAATTAGGAGAATCCCCATAAGCAATATTCGAATTTGGTACTGTTCTGCCCTAAAACATATTTTAAAGTTGTTAAACAGGAAAATAAAGTGGACCATGTTAAACTAGGCATTTTTCCACCCCAAATACATATAAAGAACATTTAAATCCGAGCTACGGTTATTTAGTTATGAATTAAATCATTTTAGCATGGCATTTAAGCAAATTTAATCAAACATCATTTTAATCATTTCAAACATGGATGAAAATAGCATATTATGAATCTAGATGAAAAACTAGTCATTTTACATATATAAATTATTTTAATCCGATGCGCGGTTAATGAGTTATTAAATGCATGAAGAACAGGGGGTTTTCTGTAAAACTGCAGTCTCTGGATAAATAGATAAAATCACAGGGCGCGAAAAAAAACACAGGCGGGCCGAATTAAGCTGGCCCAACAGGAGGGAAAAAAATAGAGGCGGGGCGCTCGGGTGTGGCCTCACCCAGTGGGCCTTGGCCCGGTCGGCTTGGAGGCTGGAAGGGGCCGAGGCGACAGGCGGGCAATTGGGGAGGCCACGTGGCTGGATCTGGGCTGAGAGGCCGAGGCCAAGGCGAGGTCGGCCTTGATCGGGCGCGCCAGCAGGTCAGCGGACGGCGGCGCTCCTCCATGACAATGGCTTGGAGCGGCTCGGCGGTGGAGGATCTGGATCCGCCGGAGATGGCTAGATCCGGCGGTGGAGGCGGATCTGCGGATCCGTCGCCGGGCGAGGCTGACACAGAGGCGGCGTCGAACTCCATGGCGGTGGCGGTGGCGTGCGATGTGTGGCGGTGTGGCACGGGCGAAATGGCGAGGGCGAAGCGAGGCCGGGCGGCGAGGTCGAGCGAGGCCGAGGCTGGCAGATCGGCGGAGGCAGTGGAGGGGAGGCGCGAGGCAGTGGCGGCAACCGGCAGTGAGCAGCAGCCAGACCCATGGCTTGGTGGCAGCAGAGAGGAACAACAGTGGCCGGGACACTTAGCGGCTCAGTTAGCGTGAGGCGGCGGTGAGGCAGCGGACATGTCTGGTAATGAGGGAAAATTGTCCGTGGCGGAGAGGAGCGATTCTAGGGTTTCATCCATGAAAATGGAGGGAGGGCTTATATATAGATAGAGGGAGCTAGGAGTGTCCAAATGAGGAGGTTTTCGACCTGTGATCGTGATCGAGCGACCGAGAGCATGGAGGGAGTTAGATGGGTTTGGGCCACTTTGAAAGGGGTGTTGGGCTGCAACTCAAAGAGGGCTTTCGGTTACCGGTTAACCGTTGGAGTATCAAACGACCTCCAAATGGCACGAAACTTGACAGGCGGTCTACGGTGCTATACCAAGGCAGCTTGGCAAACCTCGGGCCATTCGAGAAAGTTTAATACCCGCACAAGAGAAGAGAGAAGAGGGAGCGAGGAGGACACAGGAGTGCGGATTGCAAAAGCGGACAACGGGGAAAATGCTCGGATGCATGAAGCGAACATGTATGCAAAATGAAATGCACATGATGACATGATAAAATGCAAATGATGACATGGCAAAATGCAACACATAAGCAAATGACATGGCAACGACGCGAATAAGCAGCGGACACTGGCGCATGCGGATCCGGGCGTTACAACACTCCACCACTATGAGAGGATCTCGTCCGAGATCTAGAATGACAGGAGGGAAAGCGGAAGAGGAAGAGAAGATGTAGAACTAAGTTGCTTCTTCGACAAACTGAGTGAAACCATGAACCTTGAGAGGTTGAGCAAAATGAATGAAAAAAACAACGAAGATGAACAAAGTTGAAAACACTCCGTTAGAAAAGAGGAACAAGGGATACGACGCGAACCAAGAGGTTTAGTGATAAGATAGATATTGAAACCACTCCGGTTAAAACTAGATAGAGAAGGAATAAGATTGATATAATTTGGGCAGCACTCCGACTGAAAGAAGGAAAACTTGATAAGATGAAAAGAACTTGAAGAGATGACACAACACTCCGGTTAACTGGATAAACATGAAAAGAATACGATCCTGACAAAACAAAATGATGATTGAAGAGCATAACATCACAATGCCTCCGGAACGAAAGAATAGAAGCTAGATCATAGGAATAACGAGAATGGAGAAGAAAAGCCAACACGCCACAAATGAATTTGGAAGCATCCTTGCAAGAAGGTTAGAATAGAGTTGTTGGAAGACCGACGACGAAACGAATAAGCTTGTAGTGGGCTTATGGAAACATCTCAAAATTATGAGGTGACAAACGGCCACTAACGGAAACAATAGCTTGAGATTAACGAAGAGATGAAACAAACACCATTGAGAAGAAATGATAACTGGTCTTGCTGATGGGGAGAATGATGGGATCATCTCGAAGAGAAGCGCACCGGTTGGAAAAGGATTAACATGACAACCTCAATGATTAAAAAGGATTAGTATTCACATAGCAATATGAGAACACCGTTTAGGAAAGATACGGATTCAATATTTGACTTGAAGCAACTCGAATACCACAATTAAAACAAAACAAAGGATTGGCTTGCGAGAATAAGCGGAACAAACATATGATAGAATTTCGTCCGAAGTTTTAGTGGTGGGGCCTACGGGCTCGATCGTACAGCACCATCATGTACAAGGCGGTGCACATGACATCTGAAGCATCCCAGTCGGCATAGCCGAGGACTCTTTAAGACACAACGAGACCCTTTGTAAAACCAACCGTGAATAGGCGGACCACTAGGCGTGAACCCCAATTTCATATCATACATCCGTCGGAAAGATATCCTAAGAGCTACTTGAATTCCCACCTATGAAACTCCGAAATTTTCGGTTATGCAATCAAGTGTTGGGGATACGGGGGAGCAATATATCTCACCCAAACTAACAATCCCTACATCGAGATGTATCCATCCGTCAACACATAACCAAGAAACCTTGAAATCGTCTACCTCAACCTTGAAAAGCATCCGTTATACGAGTCATGGCAATACTCCGTACTCACCTCGATCTTGGGTTAGCGGGGTTATCTCACCAACAACGCATAAAAGAGATTTTCGATGTCGGATACTAAACTCGGTATTCGAGAACTGCAGCGATAAAATTATGGCGACAACACCTCGGAGCTCAACTCCGGGACACTGCCACAACCCCTAAATGTCGGGAGGCACCAAGACAATGTTGTCATCATAAAACCATCGAACGATTCTAAGATACCAGCGTGATCCTAAAAAAAAATTTAGTGAAATTTGAGAGAGAAGAGTCAAAACTCTCGTCAAGATACCTCACCGAGAAGGTCGAAGGGACTGGGAGTAAAAAGAATTCCTAACTCTCCGATATATATAATCCTAAATGACTCAAAACATTTTCTAGACACAACTCGGCGCTAAAAGCGATCAAGCGGTGGGGCTCCTAAGGTCGGGAAGGCTCGATTACCAACATAGCGCCCTCGATGCGGCTATATCTCCCGTGTGAAGCACGACTT
>JAHHZJ010002158.1:0-22717 GCA_021437245.1 Aegilops speltoides
CTTGGCCGGTGGCCTTCTTTAGAGCCATCTTGCTCTTCGGCGTTCTTTTCAAGAACCTCATAGCGATCGGTAACATCTTTCAACTTCACGGCCATTTTGACCATCTACTCCCTGCTTGGCGTGAGCAACCTTACGGCTTCTAGCTCTTGACCGCCCTCGAGGCAACCGCATCACTCCTCGCCTGCTCCTTGGTTCGAGCAAGTTATGCCCGAAGGCTCTCCACAGCGGCACCATCGCATTGAGCACACATGTTGTAAGGTGGGCTTGGCTCCCTTACTAGGTGACCACGGAGAAAACCTACATTGTGACTCGTCAAGTCGCTTATTGACCACGCGATGTCGCATCCTAGCGTCAAGTTGCCGCTTTAGTTCGCAACTCCATCGATCCGACTGGCCACGGACTATCCACCACTGCATAGGAAAGCGAAAATCAATACCTGCGATTTTGATCCTCGGCATGCGCTGCTCTCGACAACCTACCGAGTCGAGGCTACTATCTATCAGCGCACTTTATGTGCAAAAGCTGTCAAAGGTATGTCATTTTACGTACCTCAAACCCGCCAACGAAGCACGGCGGCATCATGCAACCGCCTTCGGTGACGGAATTCTTCAATCACCATACTCATCAGCGTCGGTGACCTTTTGAGATAGACGCCCTCCCAGCAGATCCTTGGCTCCCAGCGCACCGGTGGTGCCGAACTCTCCGGCCCGCGGACTCGGAGATACCCTCGCGATGACACCTCAGGTTACATCGCCCGCTGATGGTGCGGCGGATGGAGCATCTCGCTCTCCACCATCTCTGGGCGAAGGTCCCCGAAGGCGAGCTCATCGAGAAGGGCGGAGATCCGAACTACAAGGTAAAAACTGGTTATCCTCGAAGCGACATAGGGTGTCTCTTATTATAGAACCCCCCTTTTTTATACTACGGCTCATTGGAGGCTGATTCCTTAGGGAGATAGTGCGGCGGGGCCTCCCGGACTTGAGACCTCTAGTGAATCTCTTCCCCCACTTGAGGCCTTGGCCTCGGGGTTTCGAGGTGGTCCTCTTCTCCCCTTGGAAGGAGGACTCTCGACTCCCCCTTTCTCCAAAGCCTCCTTGGTAGAGGCGGTGGTGTCCTGTTCTCCCCTTGCCTTCCTCTGAAGGCAACCTTCAACATCTGACCAGCATGGGATCGGCACGGTCTCCGGGAGGGGCGAACACCGTACCAGTTTGCTTGCGCTATCCACTCCTATTCAAGAGCGATGGGTTAAAAAGGCAAATTCGAGAAGGCGTAAACAAGCGGTGTGTTGGACGCCGGCCACTTACCGAATGTCACAGGCGATTGCGGCAGGCGGAATCCTCGCTCAATTTCGGACACATCTCTTGTGATCGAAGAACAATTTATACATCTCCACGGGTGTCGTGCCCATGAAGTGTTGGAGAGCTCGCGGCCCCTCGAGTTGAACTCCCGAGGCGGAGGCGGCTGCTTGAGCAGGAGGCTAAATCAGCATAACTGCATCACTCGACCAGATTGACCTCCCTCTCCTGGAGGTCTCGAATCCGACCCTACAATAGAGTGCGTCCTTTGCGGCCCCAGTTGAGCCCTTGGCTGACCCGTGACATCGGCGCTGTGGAGGCCGAGCGGAAGATGGGCGGCTGGCACTGCTGCCTGGGCGGCTATGTAGAACCCTCCTGCTGCCTGAGCCGAGCTCCTCCGGGAAAGAGCCCTCGGGCCATGGGCGTCGGCCCTTCGCTTACTACCGCCCGCCGCACTGCTTCCGCCCCTCGATCATCTTGGCTCCCGTCGAAGGTCTTAAGCTCCTAAGCGAAGTGAGGGTAATCTGCGGAGGAAGGCTTAGAGCGGCGATGAATGAAGAAATATGGAGGATGGACTCGGAGCCAAGTCGTGGAATTCCAACCCATAGTAAAACATGAGCCCTCTCATAAAAGGATCCATCGGAAGCCTAAACCCGGCGGAGGTGGGACACAAACCACGGCGTTTTACGGGCTCGGTGGTGGAATGCCTGCCCTTTGGTGGGGAATCTATACGAAATCTGTAAGTCGGTGCTTGCTTCCAGCTTTCGTAATCTTCCGTGATGGAGGGCATCCACCGGCCACAGGGTCGGGCGGACATTGTTGAAGGTCGGCGTCAATCTAGGGCTCTGGGTGTTGGAACTGGGCGAGACTAGATTCAATTAAGGATTGAAGAAAAAAGCGAGCCTTGGTCCCATTATAAGAGGAGAATACCAAGAGCCGTCCGTGACCGTTCGGGACTCGCCTCCGATGGGCGTGGCAAACGCGTTGGGTTACGTCCGTATTGATGGGAATCCGGAATAAGGGAAACGATCTCTGCGACAAGGCGTGCCAAGGAAACCGCTTTAAGCGGGTGGTATAATAAAAAGCGATTAAAGTAAAAGGCTTGGTGGTGGTATGGCGTCATGCCACAAAATCGTCCCGTGATTGAACTTGCGTACATATTATTCTCTCTCGGTGGAATGTGGAATTTATTTTGCGAGCGGACACTATCTGGTGTTCATAATCTTCTATGAATTATTGGAGGAAGAACCCGCCTTGCAATGCGAACAATATCGGCCGGACTCATCGTCATTGAAGCTGGTTGAAGACTCTTGAGAGTCTGGACTAGGGGTGTCGGATAACGGACTATCATCATCGGCGGACTCCAAGACTATGAAGATACAAGATTGAAGACTTCGTCCGTGTCCGGATGGGACTTTCCTTGGCGTGGAAGGCAAGCTTGGCGTCTGGATATGTAGATCTCCTACCATTGTAAGCGACTCGTGTAACCTAGCCCTCTCGGTGTCTATATAAGCCGAGAGTTTTGAATCGTGGGACGGACAACCATTACAACAATCATACCATAGGCTAGCTTCTAGGGTTTAGCCTCCTTGATCTCGTGGTAGATCACTCTTGTACTACCCATATCATCAATATCCATCAAGCGGGGAGTAGGGTTTTACCTCCATCGAGAGGGCGAACCGGTAAAACACCGTGTCCTTGTCTCTGTTACCATCCGCCTAAGACGACGAGTTCGGACCCCTACCGAGATCCGCGGGTTTGACACGACACATGCGTTTCATTATGGGCAGGATATGTGGAACCTCGTTTCATTTCTGACTCATGTCCCTTTCTCCAACCAAGATTATTTCCGGTCGGGTTTGAGTTAAATGAGTCGGCGGCAAGGAAATGGAGCGAGGAGCCTAAGACCACCTCATCCTGCCTCCGCCAAGGCGTGAGAAAGGTCGAGCAAGGTGGGGGCAGCAAGGCCATTGCTTGGGGCAAGCGTTCTCTTAAATGATAACAAGGATTCGCTCCTTGTCGGGTTCGCCCATGAATGAAAGACCGGCAAACATCACTTTTTTCATTAAAAAACATCCCTCAGATGCAGTCCATGCGAAATAGAAAAAAATGAGCAAGAGGATTACAAGTTCTAAATTTAACGAAGGTCGAAGGCTTACAAGACTAAAAAAGGTAAGATGCATGTAATCCTTTCTTGTCCCTCTCCCGGGAGGCAGTCACAGGCGAAAAGGTCAAGAAGCGCCGAGGCGAGCTATGATGGGAGAGACACCCGAGGACATCTCGGTGCCGTCCAAGGCTGGCTGGTGATGATGGCACGGGAAGAGCTCGAAGCGGGCGGCAGGCTCGATATGCGACGAGGCGTCAGCCAGCGATACTCGACTTGATGGCCTTGCCGCCGCCCTCATCCTCTTCAGCCTCCCAGCCAAGCCCAAGAGGCGACCGAGAAGTTCAAGGAGCCGCAACCACGGATGATGGGGTCGCGGTGCCACCGAAAGCAGCCGACAGCTTAATCGGACCGTCATCCTGCTGCCCTCTACCCTCATCATCGTTCTCTTTGTCCTCCTCACCACTCTTGCTCGAGGAGGAATCTCCAACGTCGGAAGAGCTCTCACACAGCACCTCCTTTGTTGGGGAGCGTAGTAATTTAAAAATTTCCTCGCACCACGCAAGATCATGGTGATGTATAGCACGAGAGGGAGAGTGTTGTCTCGTACCCTCGTAGCCAAGCGGAAGCGATCTGCGTAAGAGAAGTAGTCGTACATTCTCCTCGCGATCGACCGATCCGGCGTCGTTACTCGGCGCCTCGAGTTCTTGACACGCATCAGCTCGATGGCGTCCCTCGTACTCGATCCAGCCGGAGTGTCGAGGGAGAGTTCGTCGACAAGACGCGTGGTGACGATCTTGATGTTCTACGGAGCGAGCTTCGCCTAAGCTTCATGACGATATGACCGAGGTGGAATATGGTGGAAGGGGCACCGCACGCTAAGAACGATCCAGTAGATCAAACTTGTGTGTCCTAGGGTGCCCCTTGCCCGTATATAAAGGAGGGAGGAGGTCGCCGGCCCAAGGGGGCCGAGGAGTCCTACTCCCACGAGTAGGACTCCCCCTCTAGTTGGAGTAGGATTGGGGGAGGGTAGAGAAGGGCGCCCCCTCCTTGTCCTATTCGGACTAGGGGGGAGGCGCGCCACCCTGGCCGCCCTCTTCTCCCTCGTGGCCTAGTCCAATAGCCCGGAGGTTCCATACCGGTTTCGTAAAATCCGATTTCACGGAACCATTCGAACTCAAATATAGGCTTCAATATATCAATCTTTATGTCTCGACCATTTGAGACTCCTCGTCATGTCGTGATCACATCGGACTCGAACTTCGGTACATCAAAATACATAAACTCATAATATGATCCATGAAACCTTAGCGTCGGACCCTACGGTTCGAGAACAATGTAGACATGCCGAGACACGTCTCTCAATAACCAATAGCGGACCTGGATGCCCATATTGGCTCCTACATATTCTACTAAGATCTTGTTGGGAGCGTAGTAATTTCAAAAATTTCCTCGCACACGCAAGATCATGGTGATGCATAGCGAGAGGAGAGTGTTGTCTCGTACCCTCGTAGACCGGCGGAAGCGATCTGAGCGTAGAGGAAGTAGTCGTCGTTCTCCTCGCGATCCGACCGATCCGCCGTTACTCCGGCGCCCGAGTTCTTGACACCGTCAGCTCGATGGCGTCCCTCGTACTCGATCGGCCGAGTGTGGGGAGAGTTCCGTCGACACGGCGTGGTGCGATCTTGATGTTTCACCGGAGAGCTTCGCTAAGCTTGCAGTATGACGAGGTGGAATATGGTGGAGGGGCACGCATCACGGCTAAGAGACGATCCAGTAGATCAAACTTGTGTTCTAGGGTGCCCCCCCTTGATATAAAGGAGGGAGGGGAGGGCCGGCCTAGAGGAGGCGCGGAGGAGTCCTACTCCCAGGAGTAGGACTCTTCCTAGTTGGAATAGGATTGGGAGGGAAGAGGAAGCGCCCCCCTCCTGTCCTATTGACTGGGGAGGACGTGACCAGCCTGGCCGCCCTCCTCTTCTCCTCGAGGCCCACAGGCCCATTTACCCCGAGAGTTCGTAACCTCCGGTTCTCGTAAATTCTGTTTTACTTGAACCATTCCAACTCAAACATAGGCTTCCAATATATCAATCTTTATGTCTCGACCATTTGAGACTCCTCGTCATGTCGTGATCACATCCGGACTCGAACTTCTTGGTACATCAAAATACATAAACTCATAATAAGCTCCATCGAAACCTTAAGCGTCGGACCCTACGGTTCGAGAACAATGTAGACATGACCAGACACGTCTCGGTCAATAACCAACAGCGGACCTGGATGCCCATATTGGTTCCTACATATTCTCGAAGATCTTTATCGGTCGGACATAAAACATCGTTGTTCCTTTGTCATCGGTATGTTACTTGCAGATTCGATCGTCGGTATCAATACCTAGTTCAATCTCGTTAGCAATCTCTTTACTCGTTCCGTAATACATCATCTCACAACTAACTCATTAGTTGTAGTTCTTGCAAGGCTTGTGATGTGCATTACCGAGAGGGCCGAGATACCTCTCCAGCAATCGGATGACAAAACCTAATCTCAAATCGCCAACCCAACATCGCCTTTGGAGACACCAGTACTCCTTTATAATCACCCGATTCGTTGTGACGTTTGGTAGCACCAAAGTGTTCCTCCGTAGCAGGAGTTGCATAATCTCATAGTTACGGAACATGTATAAGTCATGGATAAAAGCGGTAGCAACATACTAAGCGATCGGTGTGCTAATGGAATGGGTCATGTCAATCGATCATTCTACTAATGATGTGACCTTGTTAATCAAATAACAACTCTTTGTTCATGGTGGAAACATAACCATCTTTGATTAACAAGCTAGTCTAGTAGAGGCATACTAGTGACATCTTGTTTGTCTATGCATTCACACATGTATCATGTTTCCGGTTAATACAATTCTAGCATGAATGATAAACATTTATCATGAAATAAGAAATAAATAATAACTTTATTATTGCCTCTAGGGCATATTTCCTTGATCTCCCACTTGCACTAGAGTCAATAATCTAGATTACATAGTAATGATTCTAACACCCATGGAGTCTTGGTGCTGATCATGTTTTGCTCGTGGAAGAGGCTTAGTCAGCGAGTCCGACATTCGATCCGTATGTATCTTGCAAATCTCTATGTCTCCCACGGACTAAGTCCGGATGGAATTGAGCGTCTCTTGATGTGCTTGGTCCTCTTGTGAAATCTGGATTCCTCGCTAAGGCAATTGCTCGATATTGTTAGAGAAGATTTTCATTGGACCCGATGCACTAGGTATGACACCTAGATGGGATATGAACTCCTTCATCCGACTCCTTCATTAGCGCTTCGAAGCTGCTATGTACTCCGCTTCACATGTAGATCCCGCTCGACGCTTTGTTTAGAACTGCACAAGCCGCAGCTCCTCCGTTTAGTGTAAATCGTATCCGCTGCGATTTAGAATCGTCCGGATCGTGTCAAACTTGCATCAACGTAACGTTACGATGAGCTCTTTGTCACCTCCATATCTGAGAAACATATCCTTAGTCCTTTTCGGTATTTGAGGATGTTCTTGACCGCTTCGTGATCCACTCTGGATTACTTTGGTACCTCCTGCTAAACTTATAGCAAGGCACACATCAGGTCGTACACAGCATTGCATACATGATAGAGCCTATGGCTGAAGCATAGGAACATCTTTCATTTTCTCTCTATCTTCGCGTGGTGGGCATTGAGTCTTACTCAACTTCACACCTTGTAACACGAGCAAGAACCCTTTCTTTGCTTGATCCATTTGAACTTCTTCAAAATTTTGTCAAGGTATGTGCTTTGTGAAAGTCAATTAAGCGTCTTGATCTATCTCTATAGATCTTGATGCCCAATATGTAAGCAGCTTCACGAGGTCTTTCATTGAAAAACTCTTATTCAAGTATCCCTTTATGCTATCCAGAATTCTATATCATTTCCGATCAGCAATATGTCATCTACATATAATATCGAAATGCTCTGAGCTCCCACTCACTTTCTTGTAAATCTGAGCTTCTCCAAAAGTCATACAAACCCAAATGCTTTGATCACACTATCAAAGCGTTTATTCAACTCGAGATGCTTGCACCAGTCCATAGATGGATCACTGGAGCTTGCACACTTTGTTAGCTCCTTTGGATCGATAAAACCTTCGGTTGCATCATATACAACTCTTCTTCCGAAATCCATTCAGGAATGCAGTTTTACATCCATTTGCCAAATTTCATAATCATAAAATCGGCAATTGCTAACATGATTCGGACGGACTTAAGCATCGCTCTGGTGAGAAGGTCTCATCGTAGTCAATCCCTTGAACTTGCGAAAACCTTTTGCGACAAGTCGAGCTTTATAAACGATAACATTACCGTCGCGTCGGTCTTCTTCTTGAAGATCCACTTGTTTTCTATTGCTAGCCGACCTTCGCAAGTCAACCAAAGTCCATACTTTGTTTTCATACATGGATCCCATCTCGATTTCATGGCCTCAAGCCATTTTGTGGAATCTGGGCTCACCATCGCTTCTTCATAGTTCGAGGTTCATCATGATCTAGTAGCATGACTTCGAGCAGGATTACCGTACCACTCAGTGCGGATCTTACTCGGTTGATCTATGAGGTTCGGTAACTTGATCGAAGTTTCATGATCAACATCATCAACTTCCTCACTACTTGGTGTAGATGTCTCGAAACGGTTTCGCGACGAACTACTTTCAAGTAAGGGAAAGGTACTATTACCTCATCAAGTTCCACTTTCCTCCCCTCACTTCTTTGAGAGAAACTCCTTCTCTAGAAAGGATCCATTCTTAACGAATGTCTTGCCTTGGATCTGTGATAGAAGGTGTACCCAACTGTCTCCTTTGGGTATCCTATGAAGACACATTTCTCCGATTTGGGTTCGAGCTTATCAGGTTGAAGCTTTTTCACATAACATCGATCCCCAAACTTTTAAAAGCGACAACTTTGGTTTCTTGCCAAACCATAGTTCATAAGGTGTCGTCTCAGCGGTTTGGGTGTTCTATTGTGTGAATCGGCCGTCTCTAGAGCATAACCCCAAAAGCGATAGCGGTAAATCTGAGAGACATCATAGATCGCACCATATCTAGTAAATCGATTCTGACGTTCGGACACACCATTCGTTGTGGTGTTCGGGTGGCGTGAGTTCTGAAACTATTCCGCATTGTTTCAAATGTGACCAAACTCATAACTCAAATATTCACCTCCACGATCGGATCGTAGAAACTTAATTTTCTTATTACGATGATTTTCAACTTCACTCTGAAATTCTTTGAACTTTTCAAATGTTTGGACTTATGTTTCATTAAGTAGATATACCCATATCTGCTTAAGTCATCTGTGAAGGTGAGAAAATAACGATATCCCATCGAGCCTCAACATTCATCGGACCACATACATCATGTATGATTTCCAACAAATCGATGCTCTCTCCATAGTCTGGAGAACGGGGTTCTAGTCATCTTGCCCATGAGGCACGGTTCGCTAGTGCCAAGTGATTCATAATCAAGTGACTCCAAAAGTCCATCGGTATGGAGTTTCTTCATCGCTTTACCGATATGACCTAAGCGGCAGTGCCACAAATAAGTTGCACTATCATTATCAACTCTGCATCTTTTGGTTTCAACATTATGAATATTGTATCACTACTATCGAGATTCATCAAAAATAGACCACTCCTCAAGGGTGCATGACCATAAAGATATTACTCATATAAATAGAACAACCATTATTCTCTGATTTAAATGAATAACCGTCTCGCATCAAACAAGATCCGGATATAATGTTCATGCTCAAGAGGCACCAAATAACAATTATTTAGGTCTAAAACTAATCCGAAGGTAGATGTAGAGGTAGCGTGCCGACCGCGATCACATCGACTTTGGAACCATTTCCCACGCATCGTCACCTCGTCCTTTGCGAGTTGTCTGTAGTCCTGTTTTGAGTTGCAAATATTAGCAAAGAACCGATATCAAATACCAGGGGCTACTCGAGCTCTAGTAAGGTACACATCAATAACATGTATATCACATATACCTTTGTTCACTTTGCCATCCTTCTTATCCGCCAAATACTTGGGGCAGTTCCCTTCCGTGACGATGCCTTGCGTAGAAGCACTCAGTTTGGTTTAGGCCAGGACTTGGGTTTCTTCTCTGAGCGACAACTTGCTTGCTTTCTTCTTGAAGTTCCTTCTTCTTCCCTTTGCCTTTCTTCTTGAAACTAGTGGTCTTATTGACCATCAACACTTGATGCTCCTTCTGATTTCTACCTCCGACCTTTAGCATTGCGAAGAGCTCGGTATAGTCTTTACTAACCCTTGCATATTATAGTTCATCCGAAGCCTTTGTAGCTTGGTGGCGGTGATTGAAGATTACATCATGACACAATCATCCGGAAGATTAACTCCCAATTGTGTCAAGTGATTGTAGTACCGACATTACAGTATGTGCTCACTAAGAACTATTCTCCTCCATCTTGCAGCTATAGAACTTATTGGAGACTTCATATCTCTCAATCCGGGCATTACTTGGAATATCAACTTCAACTCTGGAACATCTCATATGCTCCATGCGTTCAAAAGCTCGTTGAAGTCCGGTTCTAAGCCGTAAAGCATGGCACCGAACTATAAGTAGTCATCATTTGCTCGCGGCGTTCACAACATCGGGTGTTGCTCGCAGAGGAACTGGCACCTAGCGGTGCATCCGGGCGTAACTCTTACTCGCAATGAGGATGATCCTCAAATTCGGACCCGATCCGTGTAATTACTACCATCATCTTTCAACTTTGCTTTCTCAAGGGCATTAAAATTCAACGGAACAACAAACGAGCCATCTATCTACAATCAAACATAAACAAGCAAGATACTATCGGTACTAAGTTCATGATAAATTTAAGTTCAATTAATCATATTACTTAAGAACTCCCACTTAGATAGACATCCTCTAGTCATCTTAAGTGATCCGTGATCCAAATCAACTAAACCATAAGATCATCACGTGAAATGGAGTAGTTTTCAATGGTGAACATCTTATGTTGATCATATCTACTATATGATTCACGCTCGACCTTTGGTCTCCGTGTTCGAGGCCATATCTGCATATGCTAGGCTCGTCAAGTATAACCCAGTACTGCGTGTGCAAAAGCTTTGGGCACCCGTTGTAGATGGACGTGGAGCTTATCACCCGATCATCCGCGTGGTGGCAGGCACGCGAACTTTGGCAGCGGTGCATACTGGGAGAACACTTCTTGATAATTTAGGAGAGATCATCTTATAATGCTAGTCGATCAAAGCAAGATAAGATGCATAAAGGATAAACATCACATGCAAATCAATATAAGTGATATGATATGGCCATCATCATCTTGTGCTTCATGATCTCCATCTTCGGCACCACCATGATCACCATAAATCCCGGCGGACACTTTGATCTCCATCGTAGCATCGTTGTCGTCTGCCAAACTTATGCTTCTCGACTATCGCTACGCTTAGTGATAAAGTAAAGCATTACTGAACGATTGCATTGCATACAATAAGCAACCATATGGCTCCAACCCGTTCCGATAACCGGTTACAAAACATGATCATCTCATACAATAAAATATAGCATCACGTCTTGACCATATCACATCACAACATGCCCTGCAAAAAACAAGTTAGGCGTCCTCTACTTTGTTGTTGCAAATTTTACGTGGCTCTCGGGCTTAAGCAAGCCATCTCACCTCGCATCAAAACCACAGCGATACTTCGTCAAATAGACTCCGTTTTAACCTTCTCAAGGACCGGGCAGCCCCTTTCAGTTCAACTAAAGTGAAAGGCAGACACCCCGGTCACCTTTAAAGAGTGCTCTTGGCGGTGAAACCAGTCTCGGAAGCGTCTGGCGTAATGTCGATGGGCGCTTCATCTCCAATACCGCTGAACCAAAGTATGACATCTTTGGTAGGTAGTATGACTTTCGCCCACAACTCACTTGTGTTCTACTCGTGCAAAACATCAAACCATAAAAACCTAGGCTCGGATGCCCTTTGTTGGGGAGCGTAGTAATTTCAAAAATTTCCCTTTACCCAAGATCATGGTGATGCATGAAGGAGAGTGTTGTCTCGTACCCTCGTAGACCCCGGCGGGCGATCTGGCGTAGAGGAAGTAGTCGTCGTTCTCCTCGCGATCCGGCCGATCCGGCGCCGTTCTCCGGCGCCCCGGGTTTTGACACGTACAGCTCGATGGCGTCCCTCGTACTCCGATCACCAGTGTAGGGGAGTTCCGTCGGCCGCGGGTGGTGGCGATCTTGATGTTTCCGGGAAGGCCGCTAAGCCGGCGGTATAGAGGTGGAATATGGTGGAGGGGCCCGCGCCGCGGCTGAAAGCGATCCGTAGATCAAACTTGTGTGTTCTAGGTTGCCCCGTATATAAAGGAGGGAGGGAGGCCCGGCCCTGAAGGGGCGCGGGGAGTCCTACTCCCCGGAGTGGGACTCCCCCCCTTAATTGGAATAGGATTGGGGGAGGGGAAGAGGGGCGCCCCCCCTCCTTGTCCTATTGGACTTGGGGGAGAGGCGGGGCCACCCCTGGCAGGCCCTCCTCTTCTCCCTCGAGGCCCAAGGCCCATTTACCCCGGGGTTCCGGTAACCTCCGGTACTCCGTAAATTCTTTTTCAGGAACCATTCGAACTCCAAACATAGGCTTCAATATATCAATCTTTATGTCTCGACCATTTCGAGACTCCTCGTCATTCCGTGATCACATCCGGACTCGAACTTCTTGGTACATCAAAATACATAAACTCATAATAATCCTTGAAACCTTAAGCGTGCGGACCCTACGGTTCGAGAACAATGTAGACATGCCGAGACCGTCTCCCGGTCAATAACCAACAAGGGGACCTGGATGCCCATATTGGTTCCTACATATTCTCCGAAGATCTTTATCGGTCGGACCGCATAACAACATCGTTGTTCCCTTTGTCATCGGTATGTTCTTGGAGATTGATCGTCGGTATCCAATACCTAGTTCAATCCGTTCCGCAAGTCTCTTTACTCGTTCCGTAATACATCATCTCCAACTAACTCATTAGTTGTAGTGCTTAAAAGGCCTTGATGTGCATTACCAAGAGGGCCCGAAGATACCTCTCCGGAGCAATGGATGACAAAACCTTAATCTCAAAATCGCCAACCCAACATCGCCTTTGGAGACACTGTAGTACTCCTTTATAATCACCCGATTCGTTGTGGCGTTTGGTAGCACCAAAAGTGTTCCTCCGGTAAGCAGGTTGCATAATCTCATAGTTACGGGAACATGTATAAGTCATGGATAAAAGCGGTAGCAACATACTAAGCGATGGTGTGCTAATGGAATGGGTCATGTCAATGGATCATTCTACTAATGATGTGACCTTGTTAATCAAATAACAACTCTTTGTTCATGGTCGGGAAACATAACCATCTTTGATTAACAAGCTAGTCTAGTAGAGGCATACTAGTGACATCTTGTTTGTCTATGCATTCACACATTATCATGTTTGGTTAATACAATTCTAGCATGAATGATAAACATTTATCATGAAATAAGGAAATAAATAATAACTTTATTATTGCCTCTAGGGCATATTTCCTTCAGATCTTTATCGGTCGGAAAAACAACATCGTTGTTCCCTTTGTCATCGGTATGTTACTTGCGAGAATTTGAATTGGGTATCAATACCAAGTTCAATCTAAATTCGGCAAATCTCTTTCTCAATTTAATACATCATCTCCAACTAACTCATTAGTTGTAATGCTTTAAAGGCTTGATGATGTGTATTACCGAGGAAGGCCAAACCTCTCCAGGCAATCGGATGACAAAACCTAATCTCGAAAATCGAACAACATCGCCTTTGGAACACATGGTACTCCTTTATAATCACCCGATTCGTTGTGGCGTTTGGTAACCAACGTGTTCCTCCGATGCGGGAGTTGCATAATCTCATAGTTATAGGAACATGTATATGTCATGGATAAAAGCTTAGCAACATACTAAGCGATGGGTTGCTAAGCTAATGGAATGGGTCATGTCAATCACATCATTCTACTAATGATGTAACCTTGTTAATCAAATAACAACTCTTTGTCCATGGTTGGAAACATAACCATCTTTGATTAACAAGCTAGTCTAATAGAGGCATACTAGTGACATATTGTTTGTCTATGCATTCACACATGTATCATGTTTCCGGTTAATACAATTCTAGCATGAATGATAAACATTTATCATGAAAATAAGGAAATAAATTAATAACTTTATTATTGCCTCTAGGGCATATTTCCTTGATCTCCACTTGCACTAAGTCGATAATCTAGTTCACATCCCATGTGATTTACCAGCAATAGTTCACATCACCATGTGATTAACACCCATAGTTCACATCAATATGTAAACACTCAAAAGGGTTTACTAGATTGGTAATCTAGTTCACATCGCTATGTGATTAACACCCAAAGAGTACTAAGGTGTGATCATGTTTTTGTTGGAGATAATTTTTAGTCAGCGTTCATCATATTCAGATCCGTTAAGTATTTTCAAATTTCTATGTCAACAATACTCCTTTTAAGCTACTCTAGCTAATTGCTCCCATTTTCAATATGTATCTAGACCCGAGACTTAGAGTCATCTAGATTGGTGTCAAAACTTGCATCGGCGTAACCCTTTCGAGAATCCTTTTGTCACCTCCATAATCAAAATATCCTTATTCCACTAAGGATAATTTTGACCCTTGTCCGATGATCTACTCCTAGATCACTATTGTATTCCCTTGAAACTTCGATTGTAGGGTATACAATAGATCTGGTACAAAGCATGGCATACTTTATAGAACCTATGGCCAAGGCATAGGAATGACTTTCATTCTTTTTCCATCTTCTGGTGGTGGGGTTTGAGTCTTACTCAATTTCACACCTTACCAACAGGCAAGAACTCTTTCTTTATTGTTCCATTTTGAACTACTTCAAAATCTTGTCAAAGGTTATTACTCATTGAAAAAACTTATCAAGCGTCTTGATCTATCTCTATAGATCGATGCTCAATATTAAGTAACTTTAGGGTCTTTCTTTGAAAAACTCCTTTCAAACACTTCTTTATGCTTTGCGAATAATTCTACATTATTTCCGATCTACAATATGTCATTCCATATGCTTAGAAATGTTGTAGTGCTCCCTCACTTTTAGTAAATCCGGGCTTCCGTAAATGTATAAAACTATATCTTTGATCAACTTATCAAAGCGTATATTTAACTCGAGATGCTTGCAGGTCCATAGATGGATGTTTGGAGCTTGCACACTTTGTTAGCTCCTTTGGATTGATAAAACCTTACGGTTTGCATCATATACAACTCTTCCTCTGAAACCCATTGGGAATGCAGTTTTACATCCATTTGCCAAATTTCATAAATTGTGGCAATTGCTAACATGATTCGGACGAGACTTAAGCATCGCTTCTGATTGAAAAAATTCATTGTAGTCAACACCTTGAACTTGTCAAAAAACCTTTGCGACAAGTCGGAGCTTTGTAGATAGTAACACTACTATGGCGTCCGTCTTCCTCTTGAAGATCCAATTTTCTATGGCTTGCCGATCATGAGCCAGCGCCACCAAAGTCCACACTTTGTTCTCATATATGGATCTCATCTCGATTTCATGGCCTCAAACCATTTGTGGAATCGGGCTCATCATCGCTTCCTCATAGTTTGTAGGTTCATCATGGTCTAGTTAGACTTCGAGCAGGATTACCGTCCACTCTGGTTTACCCTCGAGATTCGGTAGTAACGATCGAAGTTACATGATCATCATCACTAGCTTCCTCACTAATTGGTGTAGTAGTCACGAGAACAGATTTTGTGATGAACTACTTTCAATAAGGGAGAAAGTACAATACCTCATCAAGTTTCTTTTCCTCCCTCACTTCTTTTGAGAAAACTCCTTCTCTAGAAAGGATCCATTTTATAACAAGAATGTTTTGCCTTGGGATCTGTGATAGAAGGTGTACCCAACAATTTCCTTTGGGTATTCTATGAAGCGCACTTCTCCGATTTGGGTTTGAGCTTATCGGGATGAAACTTTTCACATAAGCATAGCCCCAAACTTTGAAAGCGACAACTTTGGTTTCTTGCTAAACCCAATTCATATGGTGTCGTCTCAGCATTTAGATGGTGCCCTATTTAAGGGAATACTTTGTCTCTAATGCATGATCCCAAAATGATATTGGTAAATCGGTAAAAACATCATAGATTGTACTATATCCAATAAAATCGTTATGGCGTTCGGACACACCATTATGATGTGGTGTTCGGTGGCATGAATTTGTGAAACTATTCCACATTGTTTTAATTGAAGACCAAACTTCGTAACTCAAATATTTGTCTCCCGGATCGGATCGTAGAAACCTTATTTTCTTGTCACGATGATTTTCCCCTTTTGAAATTCTTTGAACCTTTCAACTATTTCGGACTTATGTTTCATCAAGTAGATATACCCATATCTACTCAAATCATCTGTGAAGGTCGGAAAATAATGATACTTGGGGAGCCTTAATATTCATCGGACCACATACATCGGTATTATGATTTCCAACAAATCATTGCTCGCTCAATGTTGGAGAAGCGGCGTTTTAGTCATCTTGCCCAAGAGGCATGATTGCAAAGCATCAAGTGATTCATAATCAAGTGATTCCAAAATCCCATTAGCATGGAGTTTCTTCTTGCGCTTTAACCAATATGACTTAAGCAGCGTTGCCACAAATAAGTTGCACTATCATTATTAACTTTGCATCTTTTGGTTTCAATATTATGAATATTGTATCACTGATCGAGATCCAATGAACCATTTTCATTGGGGTGTAACCATATAAGGTTTTATTCATGTAAGCGAACAACAGTTTATTCTCTTACTTAAATGAATAACCGTTTTGCAATAAACACGATCAAATCATATTCATGCTCAGCCAAAACACCAAATAACATTTATTTAGGTTCAACACTAATCCGAAAGTATAGGGGAGTGTCGATGATGATCATATCAATCTTGAAACTATTTTCAAACACATCATCACTTCACCCTTAACTAGTTTCATTTGATACGCAACTCCGTTTGAGTTACTACTCTTAGGCAAGGAACCGTTACCAAATTAAGGGGTTGCTATAAACACTAGTAAAGCCACATCAAACACAGTATATCAAATATACCCTTTTTCACTTTGCCATCCTTCTTATCCACCAAATATTTAGGGAGTTCCGCTTCCGGTGACCATTTCCTTTGCGATTAAGCACTTTCGGTTTAGGCTTTGGTTCAGCTTTGGGCTTCTTCGTGGGGTGACAACCTTGTCAATCTACTTGAAGTTCCCCTTTCCCTTTGCCCTTTTCTTGAAACTAGTGATCTTGTCAACCATCAACACTTGATGCTCTTTCTTGATTTCTACCAATGATTTCAACATCACGAAGAGCTGGGAATCATTTTCATCATCCTTGCATACTATAGTTCATCACAGTTCTACTAACTTGGTGATGGTGACTAAGAACAATCAATCACTATCTTATCCGGAAGATTAACTCCCACTTGATTCAAGCGATTGAAGTGCCCGGACAATCGGTACATGCTCACTAGTTGAGCGATTCTCCTCCATCTTTTAGCTATAGAACTTGTTGGAACTTTATCTCTCAACTTTATTTGCTTGAAATATTAACTTCAACTTCTGGAACATCTCATATGGTCCATGATGTTCAAAACATCTTTGAAGTCCGATTCTAAGCCTTTAAGCATGGTGCATAAACTATCAAGTAGTCATCATATTGAGCTAGTCAAGCGTTCATAACGTTTGTATCTACTCTGCAATAGATTCTCACCTAGCGGTGCATCAAGGACATAATTCTTACGGCGACAATGAGGATAAACCTCCGATCACGGAATCGAATCCCATCATTGCTACTAACATTTTTCAACACAATTTTCTCTAGGAACATATCAAAAAACAAACATATGAAAGCAACAAGCGAGCTATTGATCTACAACATAATTTGCAAAATACTACCGGGACTAAGTTCATGATAAATTTAAGTTCAATTAATCATATTACTCAAGAACTCCCACTTAGGCGGACATCTCTCTAGTCATCTAAGTGATCCGTGATCAAATCAACTAAACCATAACCGATCATCACGTGAGATGGAGTAGTTTTCAATGGTGAACATCTTATGTTGATCATATCTACTATATGATTCACGCTCGACCTTTGGTCTCCGTGTTCGAGGCCATATCTGCATATGCTAGGCTCGTCAAGTATAACTGAGTATTCTGCGTGTGCAAAACTGGCTTCCACCGTTGTAGATGGGCGTAGAGCTTATCACACCGATCATCACGTGGTGTGCAGGGCACGCGAACTTTGGAGCGGTGCATACTCGGGAGAACACTTCTTGATAATTTAGTGAGAGATCATCTTATAATGCTACCGTCGATCAAAGCAAGAAAGATGCATAAAAGATAAACATCACATGCAAATCAATATAAGTGATATGATATGGTCATCATCATCTTGTGCCGTGATCTCCATCTCGGCACCATCATGATCACCATGTCACCGGTAGCGACACCTTGATCTCTATCGTAGCATCGTTGTCGTCTCGCCAATCTTATGCTTCTACAACTATCGCTACGCTTAGTGATAAAGTAAAGCATTACAGGCGATTGCATTTCATACAATAAGCGACAACCATATGGCTCTGCCGATTGCGATAACCGGTTTCAAAACATGATCATCTCATACAATAAAATATAGCATCACGTCTTGAACCATATCACATCACAACATGCCTGCAAAAACAAGTTAGGCGTCCTCTACTTTGTTGTTGCAAATTTTACGTGGCTCCTACGGGCTTAAGCAAGAACCAATCTCACCTCGCATCAAAACCACAGCGATACTTGTCAAATAGACTCCGTTTTAACCTTCTCAAGGACGGGCGTAGCCTCGTTCAACTAAAGTGAGAGGCGAACCGCCGGTCACCTTTAAGCAGGAGTGCTCGTGGCGGTGAAACCATCTCGCGTAAGCGTCTGGCGTAATGTCGGTCGGGCGCTTCATCTCCAATACCGCTGAACCAAAAGTATGACATCTTTGGTAGGTAGTATGACTTGTATAGCCCACAACTCACTTGTGTTCTACTCGTGCAAAACATCAAACCATAAAAACCTGGCTCGATGCCCTTTGTTGGGGAGCGTAGTAATTTCAAAAATTTCCCTCGCACGCAAAGATCATGGTGATGTAGAAGCGAGCGAGAGAGATGTTGTCTCGTACCCTCGTGAACCGAGCGGAGCGATCTGGCGTAGAGGAAGTAGTCGTACATTCTCCTCGCGATCCGACCGATCGGCGTCGTTACTCGGCGCCCGAGTTCTTGACACCGTATAGCTCGATGGCGTCCCTCGTACTCCGATCTGGCAGTGTTGAGGAGAGTTCCGTCGGCCGCGGTGTGGTGGCGATCTTGATGTTCTACGTGCGAGCCGCTAAGCTTGACGATATGACCGAGTGGAATATGGTGGAAGGGGCACGCACAAGGCTAAGGCGATCCGTAGATCAAACTTGTGTCTTGTGTGGTGCCCCCACCTTTATATAAAGGGCAGGGGAGGGGCGGCCGGCCGAGGAGGCGGCGCCGAGTCTACTCCTCGGGGTAGACTCCCCCCTTCCTTGTTGGATGGGAGAAGGAAGGGGAAGGAGGAAGGAGGGGCTGCACCTTGTCCAATTCGGACTAGAGGAAGCGCCCCTTCTTCTGCTGGCCTCTCCTCTTCTCCCTCATAGCCCACTAAGGCCCATTTACTCCCCGGAGGGTTCGGTAACCTCGGTGTTCGTCAAAAATCACGATTTCACTGGAACCATTCGAACTCAAATATAGGCTTCAATATATCAATCTTTATGTCACCGACCATTTGAGACTCCTCGTCATGTCCGTGATCACATCCGGGACTCGAACTTCTTGGTACATCAAAATACATAAACTCATAATAGCGCGTCGCTTGAAACCTTAAGCGTCACGGACCCTACGGTTCGAGAACAATGTAGACATGACCTAGAACCGTCTCGGTCAATAACCAATAGCAGGACCTGGATACCCATATTGGTTCCTACATATTCTCTGAAGATCTTTGCTCGGTCGAATACCGCATAACAACATCACGTTGTTCCCTTTGTCATCGGTATGTTACTTGCTGAGATTAGATCGATGGGTATCCAATACCTAGTTCAATCTAAATACCGAGCAGAATCTCTTTACTCGTTCCGTTAAATACATCATCTCACGGCTAACTCATTAGTTGTAATGCAATTTACAAAGGCTTTAGTGATGTATTATTACCCGGAAGAGCCCAGAAGATACCTCTCAGAGCAATGAGAGTGACAAAACCTAATCTCGAAATCGCATTAAGCATCTGCCTTTGGAGACACACCTAGATACTCAACTATAATCACCCGATTCGTTGTGACGTTTGGTAGCACCAAAGTGTTCCTCCGAGTAGCAGGAGTTGCATAATCTCATAGTTATAGGAACATGTATAAGTCATGGATAAAAGCGGTAGCAACATACTAAGCGATGTGTGCTAAGCTAATGGAATGGGTCATGTCAATCAGATCATTCTACTAATGATGTGACCTTGTTAATCAAATAACAACTCTTTGTTCATGGTTAGGAAACATAACCATCTTTGATTAACAAGCTAGTCTAATGAGAGGCATACTAGTGACATATTGTTTGTCTATGCATTCACACATGTATCATGTTTCAGATTAATACAATTCTAGCATGAATGATAAACATTTATCATGAAAATAAAAGTAAATAATAACTTTATTACCTTGCCTCCTGGGGCATATTTCCTTCACTCCCGGTCCCAAAGTGCGAAGATCTTGGGAGCGAGGCCACTCCATTAATTTGAAATTGAGAGTAGGCCCTGGTCAAGCTATGGATCTTGAGCAAAGTTTTCCACCCTCGGTGAAGGTACATGGGTGAGGCGGGGAACTCAGCGTCCCCAACCCATTGTTCCCAACCCCTCATATGCAGCTCCAACACCTCTGGCGGATCTAGCTCCATCTCCAAAAATGGAGTGGGAAGGTGAAGGCGGCGGTGTGGCAGCCACTGATGAAGAACGAGGATTGTCCCCGTGGCCTCCACGGAGGAGGCGGGCGGCCGCCGATCTACCGTCCGTCCTCCTCTCCTCGCCGCCGCGGCCTCTGCCTCGCCCCCTCCCCTGCGGCCCGGCCCCGGGCTCTTTGGGAGGCGATCGTTGCCTAGCCGAGACCCTCGCCGCCAGATAAAGCATCGCCCGCCCCGCCATGCGAAGAAAGAGGAAGAAGGAATGGGGAGAAGCGGATGATGAGGATTGGGCGCCGTTCCTCTGCACCCCTCTTTATAATGGGGGGGCGAGGCTGGCCCCCTCTCAACCAATCGGGCTGCTAAAGTGACAGGCCGTCGACCCCCTCCGCTCAATTGAAGGCGTGGGTCGGCCTGTTTTTATCCGTCCTTTGTCATTAGCTCGCATCATGCATCGGGGCGTGGCGCTGAGATGGGCATAGTGGGGCCCGCGTGGGGGCGGTTCCCGTGGGGCGATAAATGGCGATGATCCTGCGGTCTCAAAGAGAACAAGCCGCCTCTTCCATCCGCGAGATACGCCCGGCATGCTTCTATCGCAGCGCCCCCGACCCCCGTCCCGCATTGCGCGGATCGTGGGGAAGCCAACAACAACGATTACCCGTAAAATCTGCCCCTTTCCCGCACCATCAGGCTGGCCCAACAGCGTGTCGTGCTTATGTGTGGCGGGGGCTCTGTCGGTGTACAAAAGTAGGGCTCTCCTTTTGAGCCCTTTACTTGTACGCAGGCGGTAGAACCACGCGCCATGGCCGCACATAGTAGAAAGAGGAATCGAAAGGAATGGAGGCTCGAGACAAGCGAGTGACACCAGGACCAAGACCACGAGAGATCGGATGGGCTGAGCGAGGTTTCCCGCGAGACCCTTGCGGAAGCCTCACGACCCAGGGCAGCTCGCCCACACCGGAGCGAGCCACCCTCGAGCCCACGGTCTTGACACCAACACCCACGTTGGGCGGGGCTGGGAGGCACCTCCATGGTGGCATGCAGATCTTTGTGAAGACAAAAAATACTCAAGATCGGATGGGGATTGAGGCGCAATCCTCATCAAGGTTCTCACAAAAGAAACCCACAAGACCCCGGCAAGATCCTTGCGGGGGCCTTGGCCAGCAGCAAGACCCTTCTGGACCACCAACAAGACCCTTGCAGTGCACCAGAGACCCTTGCTAGGGCGGCGAGGGCATTGCTAGGCCCCACAAACTAAATCCTGCCGCCATTCACATGCATTGCTAGCCCGACCAGTTAGGCGGGCACTGCGTGGCAACATCGACTTCTAAGTAACTCAGCTGCGCTGCGTGGCGGCATGCAGATCTTCGTGAGGCTCCACCACGCGCCACCTCAGGCTGCTTGCCTGCCTACATGCACCCATCGTCGTTGGCGGTGCGTGTCGAAGCGAGGAAGGCGGCGGAGATGGGGCGAGGCCTCGCCCGTCCCGTTAAAGTGAAGGACACCTAAGCCACACATTTAATGCATCTTGTCTGTAATATAGGCGATAAGCTCATGACATTATGAGCTTTCCACCTCACATGTGCCATTGTGGCAGCCCTTTACGCCTATAAAGGAGGCTCATGGCGTGCAGGGAAAAGGATTGACTCTTCGAACCACGCAACACCCATAGCTAGTTAGAGCTCGAGAACACTGAATATATCCACCAAGCGGGACTAGGGTTTACGCATCCTCGGCCGAACCTGGTAAAGGATCCTTGTGCCAATTACTAATCCTGCTCTCCTCACAACCCGCCCCTGGCAAGTAGTAGGGATTCTTGTGATCCCATAGGTGTCATTTCCCACCAACACGCGATCCTCCCTCGTGCCTGTGGAAAGCAATCACAGGGTTGTCTATGGAACTTGTTAGGGTCTTTTATTAAATATCTGGTTCTAGTTGTCATAAGGTCAAGGTACAACTCGGGTCGTCCTTATACCGAGGACACGGCTATTTGAATGGATCAACTTCCCTGCGGCGGTGCACCACATAACCCAACCGCTCGATCCCTTTGGCGGACACACTTTCTGGGTCATGCCGGCCTCGGAAGATCAACCGTCGCCGCCCTACCTAGGAACTGAGAAGTCGACGCGATCTAAATCTTATGCGGCGCAAGGGCCCATTGCCCATTGACACACTGCGTTAAATGCGTGGTGGTGGCGACCTAACCTCCCTATAAA
>JAHHZJ010002159.1:0-102946 GCA_021437245.1 Aegilops speltoides
TGCTACCATATCATAAGCCTTCCCAACTCTACATACATCTCGTCGTGCGTTTGATTCTCACAGTAATCGCTATATCAAGCTTTGAGAGTTTTGACTACAGCGGTTGCCGATCACCACTTTCTTTGGTAGGCTGGTAAAATTTGAGATTTGCTTGCGGGTTTGTGATACACCACCACCACTTCTTAGTAGTCTGTAGGATCATATTCTTGTGTGTTTCTATTCTGCTAACCATGGTAGGATCACAAGCCGATGAGGCTGATTGGGAGAACTGACGAACAAACAGCTACATGATAAGTTTGACAAATGATGATTGGACAGGTGCAAGGCGTGGTAAACAGATTTGTGAGGCCATGGAGAAGATAGATGGCATTGAGAAGGCGTTTGAAACAAAGCTTGATAGCAAGTTTGATGAATTGCTCGCGCGTTTTCCACAACCACATGGCTGCACCTATCGCACCTCTGCCAGCGACAACAACTCGCCCCTTCCGAATCGGTATGGGCGAGCTCGGCGTGTTCCTATTGAGCGAGGACAAAATTCTGGTGCCGCTGCTACTGCTGTTGGTGCTTCTTTGGCTCCTGCTCTGCTGCTGCTGGTGAGGAGGAGGATGATGAGTATGTGGCGATTATGAGGAGGAGGTTGATCAACATCGAACTCGTGCAACCACCAGCACCACAACCACCAGGTCGTCCACATGCAAATAATGGCAATGTTAGGGCTCCCCTCAGTGCGAGATCATGACCATCTCCTAAACTGAAATTGAATATTCCACCATTTGAGGGTAGATATGTTCACGATATATATCTTACTTGGGAGTTAGAAACTGAACAACGATTTACATGTTTACAATATCACGAGGAGAGGCGTGTTCTGCTGCTTTGTTTGTGCTTTCACTAGTTTTGCATGTGTTTGGTGGTCGAACATTGTAGATTATATCCTGTTCAGCTACTTGGGCTGCTTTGAAAACTGCTATGCGTGCTCGTTGGGTTCCACCATATTATCAGCGTGAATTACTTCAAAAATTGCAGCGCTTAAGACAAGGAAAAAATTCTGTAGAAGAATATTATCAGGAATTACAAACTGGCTTGATTAGATGTGGTATTGTTGAGGAGAATGAAGCTATGCTTGCGTTTTACGGGTGGATTAAATAGAGATTCAGACCATTCTAGACTATAAGGATTATAATAATATCACTCGTTTATTCCATCTTGCTTGTAAAGCTGAGCGTGAAGTCTTGAGATCGGCGAGGCATTGGCGGCGCACTAACTTTTCTGCAGGTCGACCTTCATCATGGACACCCGTGCATCATCTACTTCCTACACCATCACCTCCTTCGGATGCCACCTCAACCGTGATACAAGCGAGCACAACCACCACTATCTGCCAGAGCACACTGCAGGGCCTGCCGAGCTCTTCTTCTTCCATGGCGTCAGCAGGGCACACAAGTGATATTATTTGTCGTCGTTGTAAGGGAAGAGGACATTTTCTTGAAGAATGCAAATCTCAGCGTGTGATGATTGCTCTTGAGGATGGTGGGTATGAGTCCGCTAGTGACTATGATGAGAGACTTTGGCTCTTATTACACATGAGGAACACGGTGGAGATGATTACGATCATGAGACACAATACATGGCTCTTGAAGATCTTGGCGGTATGAATGTTTAGTTGCTCAGCGTGTTTTGAGTGTGCGAGTTACACAAAGCTGAGCAAAATCGGAGGCATAATTTGTTCCATACAAAGGGAGTTGTGAAGGAGCGTTCTATTAGCGTCATCATAGATGGAGGGAGCTGCAACAACAGCTAGCATGGAGATGGTGGAAGCTATCTCTCACCACAAGACCACATCCACATCCTTACTACATCCAATGGTTCAACAACAGCGGCAAGGTGAAGGTAACACGTCTTGTTAGTGTGCATTTTAGTATCTCTACATATCTGATTATGTTGATTGTGATGTGGTACCTATGCAAGCATGTTCCTTGTTACTTGGTAGACCATGGCAATTTGATAAAAATTCTGTACACCATGGTAGAAACAATCAGTATACTCTTGTTCATAAGGATAAAAATATTACTTTGCTTCCTATGACTCCTGAGTCCATTTTGAAAGATGATATTAATAGAGCTAATAAAGCAAAACAGGAGAAAAATAAGAGTGAAAATCAGATTGTGGCAAAAGAATTTGAGCAACACATGAAGCCTAATAATAAACCATCTCTGTTGTACGAAATTAAATTGAAAAGTGCATGTTTACTTGCCACCAAATCTGATATTGATGAGCTAGATTTTGGTAAATCTATTTGCTATGCTTTTGTGTGCAAAGAGGCATTATTTTCATTCGAGGGCGTGCCTTCCTCTTTGCCCCTGGCTGTCACTAACATTTTGCGGGGAGTTAGTTGGCGTCTTTCCACAAGGCGTGCCACAGGATTACCACCTATTCGAGGATTGAGCATCAAATTGACTTAATTCGGTGCATCATTACCAACCGTGCACCATACCGTACCAATCGGAGGAGGCGAAGGAGATTATCGTCAAGTCAGGAGCTGCTCGACAAAGGTTATATCTGCGAATCCCTTAGTCCTTGTCTTTGTTCCTATTATTCTAGTGCGAAAAAGGATGGTACGTCACGTATGTGTGTTGATTGTAGAGGCATCAATAATATTACTATTAGTTATCGTCACCCTATTCCTAGGCTAGATGATATGCTTGATGAATTGAGTGGCTCTACAATATTCTCCAAAGTTGATTTGCGTAGTGGATACCATCAAATTCGTATGAAATTGGGAGATGAATGGAAAACAACATTTAAAACTAAGTTTGGATTATATGAGTGGTTAGTCATGCCTTTTGGGTTAACTAATGCACCTAGTACTTTCATGAGATTAATGAGCGAAGTTTCGTGCTTTCATTGGACGATTTGTGGTAGTTTATTTTGATGATATCTGATTTATAGCAAATCTTTGGAAGAACATTTGGAACATTTCGTGCTGTTTTTAATGCTCTCGTGATGCACGTTTGTTTGGTAACCTTGGGAAGTGCACCTTTTGCACCGAGCAGTATCTTTTCTTGGCTATGTTGTTACTCACGAGGAATTGAAGTTGATAAAGCCAAGATTGAAGCTATTGAGAGTTGGCGCAGCCAAAGCAGTCACACAAGTGAGGAGTTTCCTTGGCCTCGCTGGTTTCTATAGGCGTTTTGTGAGAGATTTCAGCACCATTGCTGCACCTCTCAACGAGCTTACAAAGAAGGATGTGCCTTTTGTTTGGGGTACCGCTTGGAAGAAGCCTTCACGGTATTGAAAGCTAAGTTGACACATGCTCCTTTACTCCAACTTCTGATTTTAATAAGACTTTTGAGCTTGAATGTGATGCTAGTGGAATTGGATTAGGAGGTGTGTTATTACAAGATGGCAAACCTGTTGCATACTTTTACGAAAAATTGAGTGGGCCTAGTCTGAATTATTCTACTTATGATAAAGAATTATATGCTCTTGTTAGGACTTTAGAAACATGGCAACATTATTTATGGCCCAAAGAATTTGTTATACATTCGATCATGAATCTTTGAAACATATTAAAAGTCAAGCTAAACTGAATCGTAGACATGCTAAATGGGTTGAATTCATTGAGACTTTCCCTTATGTCATTAAACACAAGAAGGGTAAAGAAAATGTTATTCTTGATGCATTGTCTAAATCGCTATACTATGCTTTCACAACTTGACTTCAAAATATTTGGTTTGGAGACCATCAAAGATCAATATGTGCATGATGCTGATTTTAAAGATGTATTGCAGAATTGTAAAGAAGGTAGAACATGGAACAAGTTAGTCATTAATGATGGATTTCTGTTTCGTTCTAACAAGCTATGCATTCCAGCTAGCTCCGTTAGTCTTTTGTTGTTGCAGGAGGCGCATGGAGGAGGACTAATGGGACACTTTGGCGTGAAGAAGGCGAGGATATACTAGCTACACATTTCTTTTGGCCAAAGATGAGGCGGGATGTTGGCGTTTTGTTGCTCGCTGCACTACATGTCAAAAAGCTAAGTCACGACTCAATCCTCATGGTTTATATATGCCTTTGCCTGTACCTAGTGTTCCTTGGGAGGATATATCTATGGACTTTGTTTTAGGTTTACCTCGAACAAAGAAGGGAGGATAGCATATTTGTTGTTGTGGATAGATTCTCGAAAATGGCACACTTTATACCATGTCATAAAAGCGATGATCTTTGTTAATGTTGCTGATTTGTTCTTTCGTGAAATTATTAAGCTTGCATGGTGTGCCAAATACTATTGTTTCAGATCGTGATACTAAATTTCTTAGCCACTTTTGGAGATGTTTATGGGCTAAGTTGGGGACTAAACTACTTTTAGTACTACTTGTCACCCCCAAACTGATGGACAAACTGAAGTAGTCAATAGAACATTGTCTACTATGCTTAGGGCTGTTTTGAAGAATAATAAGAAAATGTGGGAAGAATGCTTGCCTCATATTGAATTTGCTTATAATCGTTCATTGCATTCTACTACTAAGATGTGCCCTTTTGAAATTGTGTATGGTTTCCTACCTCGTGCACCTATTGATTTATTGCCTCTTCCATCTTGGAGAAGGTTAATTTTGATGCTAAAGAATGTGCTGAATTGATTTTAAAAATGCATGAGTTAACTAAGGAAAACATTGGCGTATGAATGCTAAATATAAACTTGCTGGAGATAAGGGTAGAAAACATGTTGTGTTTGCACTGGAGATCTTGTTTGGTTACATTTGCGTAAGGATAGATTTCTGATTTGCGCAAATCAAAGCTAATGCCACGTCTTTGCTGGTCCTTTAAAGTGTTGGAGAAAGTAAATGATAATGCATATAAACTTGAGCTGCCTGCAGATTTTGGGGTTAGTCCACTTTTAACATTGCAGATTTGAAGCCATATTTGGGTGAGGAAGATGAGCTTGCCGTCGAGGCGACTTCATTTCAAGAAGGGAGGATGATGAGGACATCAATACCATTGTTACACCCACAGCCCTGCTGCTATACATCTTGGACCAATTACTAGAGCTCGCATGCGCCAACTAAATTACCGGTACTTTCGTTTCTTGGTAATGATTCTAATGTTCATGAGAATATGATCTTGCCTAAATTGGATACATTTGTTTTGCTTACAAATGAAGGGCCTAGCTTGGAGAAGGATGAACATTGGAGCAAGAACACACATGGAGTTGATGGCATGCGCAAGGGATCAAACGGAGTTACAAGTGATGATTTCAGGACTTTGAAGCCACCATAAGGAGTGCATGAAGCCTTGGACGAAATATACAAGATGCCACTTCATAATATTAGTCCATAGGCTATTCTAGGTCTTCGTCACCTTATTAGTGGGCCAGGCCCATGTAATTTCGAAATACATTAGTATAGGCTATTTTTAGAGTCCGTATGTGTGGGGAAACAAGAGATAGGGTTAGTTTCGGACCCCTCCACCAAGGGCCACGAAATTCACCCCCTCTTCCTCCATATATACAGCCATTAGGGCACCGTTTAGACTTGGGTTTTGTTTAGATTAAAAGTTCGCCATAGCTGCAACTTCGCGTACTTCGTTTGTGTTCCACGACCAGACAAAGGCGTCTCAGAACCCCACCTTGATCAATAAAGCTTTCATCTTATATTCGCAATATCCAGTTGCAATCTCAGTTTCTTGCTTGTTCTTCGTTTGCTCGCGAAATAGACCCTCGTGGTCAGGTTGATCGTGCTCGGCGTGGTCAATAACCTCTCGGAGTTGGTTTAGCGATTGCTAAAGCGCGGCGTCCTCGCTGCCTTCGTAGTCGGATCGTCAAAGTCGACCTCCACCAAGCGAAATCCACCATCTCATCGAAAAGGCGGGACACCTTTGCCTCTATCACTCACTGATGCTTAGTCTAATCTTTGCTAACCCTACAAATGACCTAGGAGGTGTCCTTATATAGTCTAGAGGTGAAACAAAGGCAAGAAGAGAGGGTACAAGGCCAAAAAGGCCATCAACGTCTTGGTATTTGAATGGCCGAAGGGCGGGCACCCGGACTTCTTTCGAGGGCAGCTGGCATGTGTCGGGCACCCGGGGCCCAAGTCTGGGCACCGGGGGTGTGACAGAGATGGCGGGTGGGCGGCAGGCGCCCCAGGCCTCAAGCCCAGGCACCCGTGGCGAGCCAGTAATTTGAGGCGGAGAGGGCCGGGTGATGAGGACATCAATACCATTGTTACACCCACCCCCTATTTGCTATACATCTTGGACCAATTACTAGAGCTCGCATGCGCCAACTAAATTACCGGTACTTTCGTTTCTTGGTAATGATTCTAATGTTCATGAGAATATGATCTGCCTAAATTGGATACATTTGTTTTGCTTACAAATGAAGGGCCTAGCTTGGAGAAGGATGAACATTGGAGCAAGAACACACATGGAGTTGATGGCATGCATAAGGAGATCAAACGGAGTTACAAGTGATGATTTCGGGACTTTGAAGCCACCATAAGGAGTGCATGAAGCCTTGGACGAAATATACAAGATGCCACTTCATAATATTCGTCCATAGGTTATTCTAGGTGCTGCGTCACCTTATTATTGGGCCAGGCCCATGTATTTCGAAATACATTAGTATAGGCTATTTTTAGAGTCCGTATGTGTGGGGAAACAAGAGATAGGGTTAGTTTCGGACCCCTCCACCAAGGGCCATGAAATTCACCCCCTCTTCCTCCATATATACAGCCCTTAGGGCACCGTTTAGACACAGGTTTTGTTTAGATCAAAAGTTAGCCATAGCTGCAACTTGGCGTGCCGTTTGTGTTCAACGACCGGACAAAGCGTCCACAGAACCCCACCTTGATCAATAAAGCTTTCATCTTATATTCGCAATATCCAGTTGCAATCTCAGCTTCTTGCTTGTTCTTCGTTTGCTCGCGGAAATAGACCCTCGTGGTCGAGGTTGATCGTGCTCGGCGTGATCAATAACCCCTCGGAGTTGGTTTAGCGATTGCTAAAGCGCGGCGTCCTCGCATCTTTCGTGGTCGGATCGTCAAAGTCGACCTCCACCAAAGCGAAATCCACCATCTCATCGAAAGGCGGGACACCTTTGCCTCTATCAAGTGGTATCAGATTTCCGAGGTTGCTCGGTGAGATTTTACTGATTTTCGTAGTTTAGATCGAGTCATTCTTCATACCTACAGTCCATGAAAAAGCCACAAAAAAAAATTAGGGTTAGTTCATCATATCCGAACCAATCGAGCCTTTGCATAATCTTTTACGTATTTGCATTGTTGAATTTGCGGTTGCATCGTCGTGTCTAGTTCTGGTCTTAGAGTCTAGTCTTTTAGAGTTTGAGTTACGGTCATAAGTTGTCACGCCGCCGCCGCTTCATCGCCGAATCCGTATCCATATACCACCACCGCTTATCCGCCACGCTTGAATCCGTATCCATATACCACCACGCTGCCATATATCATCACCAATCCGAGTTCCTTGCATATTAGGTTTGTTTCGGGATCCATCTAGTTTTTCGATTCGTGTTTCCTTATGCGAGTAGGTTTGATTCAGCAATCTTTGCCGTCCGTAGAAGAGGTTGGTTTCCAAAAAAAAAAAATTCGAAAACCACCCTCCGTTTAGGCCCAAAATTTTCCAGCATACGGGATAAAAATTTTCGGCTATCCTATTTTAGGTGTTTCTAAGCGTATTGAGCGATCGCCGTTATAGAAAGTTTTTTGACCCGTTTCCAGTTTTTGGGTCAGGCGTCGAAAAAAAATCGAAAAATTCGTGCCCATGGGAAGAGTTTTGAGACACTTCGCCATTATAGTGATTTTTAGCAAAAAAAAAAGCGGCGCAAAAAAAAAATCAGCGCAAAAAAAAAAGCGAAAAAAAAATTGAGTGTGCTCCTCCCTTGTTTACGTGCAGCGCCGTGATTTTGTTAGTGTTCTAGGCTCGCGTCTCTATGCGGTCTAGCCTAGGACCAACACGATACCGTCGTTGGCGTTTATTCAACTTTGCATCTCTGAATTGATTATTCTTGACCCTTTTGCTACCATATTATAAGCCTTCCCAGCTCCACATACATCTCGTCGTGCGTGGACTCTCCACAGTGTCGCTATATCAAGCTTTGAGAGTTTGGACTACAGCGGTTGCCGATCACCACTAACTCTTTGGGTAGGCTGGTAAATTTGAGATTTGCTTGCGGGTTTGTGATACACCACCACCACTTCTTAGTAGCTTTGTAGGATCATATTCTTGTGTGTTTCTATTTGCTGCTAACCATGGCAGGATCACAAGCCGATGAGACTGATTGGGAGAACTGACGAACAAACAGCTACATGATAAGTTTCACAAATGATGATTGGACAGGTGCAAGATGTGCTAAACAGATTTGTGAGGCCATGGAGAAGATAGATGGCATTGAGAAGGCGTTTGAAACAAAGCTTGATAGCAAGTTTGATGAATTGCTCGTGCGTTTTCCACAACCACCGCCGGCTGCACCTATCGCACCTCTGCAGCGACAACAACTCGCCCCTTCGAATCGGTATGGGCCAGGCTCGGCGTGTTCCTATTGAGCGAGGACAAAATTCTGGTGCAGCTACTCTGCTGTTGGTGCTTCTTTGGCTCCTGCTCTGCTGCTGCTGCTGATGCGAGAGGAGGATGATTTTGTGGGAGATTACGAGGATGAGGTTGATCAACATCGAACTCGTGCAACCACCAGCACCACAACCACCGGTCGTCCACATGCAAATAATGGCAATGTTAGGGCTCCCCCTCAGTGCGAGATCATGACCATCTCCTAAACTGAAATTGAATATTCCACCATTTGAGGGTAGGTATGTTCACGATATATATCTTACTTGGGAGTTAGAAACTGAACAACGATTTACATGTTTACAATATCACGAGGGAGGCGTGTTCTGCTGCTGTTTGTGCTTTCACTAGCTTTGCATGTGTTTGGTGGTGCGAACATTGTAGATTATATCTGTTCCAGCTACTTGGGCTGCTTTGAAAACTGCTATGCGTACTCGTTGGGTTCCACCATATTATCAACGTGAATTACTTCAAAAATTGCAGCGCTTAAGACAAGGAAAAAATTCTGTAGAAGAATATTATCGGGAATTACAAACTGGCTTGATTAGATGTGGTATTGTTGAGGAGAATGAAGCTATGCTTGCGTTTTACGGGTGGATTAAATAGAGATTCAGACCATTCTAGACTATAAGGATTATAATAATATCACTCGTTTATTCCATCTTGCTTGTAAAGCTGAGCGTGAAGTCTTGAGGATCGGCAGGCATTGGCGGCACTAACTTTTCTGCAGGTCGACCTTCATCATGGACACCACGCGCATCATCTACTTCCTTTGCACCATCACCTCCTTGGTGCCACCTCCAACCGTGATACAAAAAGCGGGCACAACCACCACTATCTGCCAAGAGCACACTGCGGGCCTGCAGAGCTCTTCTTCTTCCATGGCGTCAGCAGGGCACACAAGTGATATTATTTGTCGTCGTTGTAAGGAAGAGGACATTTCTTGAGAGAATGCAAATCTCAGCGTGTGATGATTGCTCTTGAGGATGGTGGGTATGAGTCGCTAGTGACTATGATGAGGAGACTTTGGCTCTTATTACACATGAGGAACACGGTGGAGATGATTACGATCATGAGACACAATACATGGCTGCTGAAGATCTTGGCGGTATGAATGTTTAGTTGCTCAGCGTGTTTTGAGTGTGCAGGTTACACAAGGTGAGCAAAATCAGAGGCATAATTTGTTCCATACAAAGGGAGTTGTGAAGGAGCGTTCTATTAGCGTCATCATAGATGGAGGAGCTGCAACAACTTGGCTAGCATGGAGATGGTGGAGAAGTTATCTCTCACCACAAGACCACATCCACATCCTTACTACATCCAATGGTTCAACAACAGCGGCAAGGTTACGGTAACACGTCTTTGTTAGTGTGCATTTAGTATCTCTACATATCTGATTATGTTGATTGTGATGTGGTACCTATGCAAGCATGTTCCTTGTTACTTGGTAGACCATGGCAATTTGATAAAATTCTGTACACCATGGTAGAAACAATCAGTATACTCTTGTTCATAAGGATAAAAATATTACTTTGCTTCCTATGACTCCTGAGTCCATTTTGAAAGATGATATTAATAGAGCTAATAAAGCAAAAGCAGGAGAAAATAAGAGTGAAAATCAGATTGTGGCAAAAGAATTTGAGCAACACATGAAGCCTAATAATAAACCATCTCTGTTGCTTACGAAATTAAATTGAAAAGTGCATGTTTACTTGCCACCAAATCTGATATTGATGAGCTAGATTTTAGCAAATCTATTTGCTATGCTTTTGTGTGCAAAGAGGCATTATTTTCATTAGAGGGCGTGCCTTCCTCTTTGCCCCTCTTGTCACTAACATTTTGCGAGGAGTTCTTGGCGTCTTTCCACAAGGCGTGCCACGGGATTACCACCTATTAGAGGATTGAGCATCAAATTGACTTAATTCCGGTGCATCGTTACCAACCGTGCACCATACCGTACCAATCCGAGGAGGCGAAGGAGATTATCGTCAAGTACGAGGAGCTGCTCGACAAAGGTTATATCTGCGAATCCCTTAGTCCTTGTCTGTTCCTATTATTCTAGTGCGAAAAGGATGGTGCGTCGCGTATGTGTGTTGATTGTAGAGGCATCAATAATATTACTATTAGTTATCGTCACCCTATTCCTAGGCTAGATGATATGCTTGATGAATTGAGTGGCTCTACAATATTCTCCAAAGTTGATTTGCGTAGTGGATACCATCAAATTCGTATGAAATTGGGAGATGAATGGAAAACAGCATTTAAAACTAAGTTTGGATTATATGAGTGGTTAGTCATGCCTTTTGGGTTAACTAATGCACCTAGTACTTTCATGAGATTAATGAGCGAAGTTTCGTGCTTTCATTGGACGATTTGTGGTAGTCTATTTTGATGATATACTGATTTATAGCAAATCTTTGGAAGAACATTTGGAACATTCGTGCTGTTTTTAATGCTCTCGTGATGCGTTTGTTTGGTAACCTTGGGAAGTGCACCTTTTGCACCGACCGAGTATCTTTTCTTGGCTATGTTGTTACTCCACGAGGAATTGAAGTTGATAAAGCCAAGATTGAAGCTATTGAGAGTTGGCATGCAGCCAAAAGCGGTCACATGGCCTCGCTGGTTTCTATAGGTGTTTTGTGAGAGATTTCAGCACCATTCTGCACCTCTCAACGAGCTTACAAAGAAGGATGTGCCTTTTGTTTGGGGTACCGCTTACAGGAAGAGGCCTTCACGGTATTGAAAGCTAAGTTGACACATGCTCCTTTACTCCAACTTCTGATTTTAATAAGACTTTTGAGCTTGAATGTGATGCTAGTGGAATTGGATTAGGAGGTGTGTTATTACAAGATGGCAAACCTGTTGCATACTTTTACGAAAAATTGAGTGGGCCTAGTCTGAATTACTCTACTTATGATAAGGAATTATATGCTCTTGTTAGGACTTTAGAAACATGGCAACATTATTTATGGCCCAAAGAATTTGTTATACATTCGATCATGAATCTTTGAAACATATTAAAAGTCAAGCTAAACTGAATCGTAGACATGCTAAATGGGTTGAATTCATTGAGACTTTCCCTTATGTCATTAAACACAAGAAGGGTAAAGAAAATGTTATTCTTGATGCATTGTCTAAATCGCTATACTATGCTTTCACAACTTGACTTCAAAATATTTGGTTTGGAGACCATCAAAGATCAATATGTGCATGATGCTGATTTTAAAGATGTATTGCAGAATTGTAAAGAAGGAAGAACATGGAACAAGTTTGTCGTTAATGATGGATTTGTGTTCGTGCTAACAAGCTATGCATTCCAGCTAGCTCCGTTAGTCTTTTGTTGTTGCGGGGAGGCGCATGGAGGAGGACTAATGGGACACTTTGGCGTGAAGAAGGCGGAGGGCGTACTTGCTACACATTTCTTTTGGCCAAAGATGAGGCGGGATGTTGGCGTTTTATTGCTCATTGCACTACATGTCAAAAAGCTAAGTCACGACTCAATCCTCATGGTTTATATATGCCTTTGCTGTACCTAGTGTTCCTTGGGAGGATATATCTATGGACATTGTTTTAGGTTTACCTAGAACAAAGAAGGGAGGATAGCATATTTGTTGTCGTGGATAGATTCTCGAAAATGGCACACTTTATACCATGTCATAAAAGCGATGATCTTTGTCAATGTTGCTGATTTGTTCTTTCATTGAAATTATTCGTTTGCATGGTGTGCCAAATACTATTGTTTCAGATCGTGATACTAAATTTCTTAGCCACTTTTGGAGATGTTTATGGGCTAAGTTGGGGACTAAACTACTTTTTAGTACTACTTGTCACCCCCAAAGCTGATGGACAAACTGAAGTAGTCAATAGAACATTGTCTACTATGCTTAGGGCTGTTCTAAAGAAAAATAAGAAAATGTGGGAGGAATGCTTGCCTCATATTGAATTTGCTTATAATCGTTCATTGCATTCTACTACTAAGATGTGCCCTTTTGAAGTTGTGTATGGTTTCCTACCTCGTGCTCCTATTGATTTGTTGCCTCTTCCATCTTCAGAGAAGGTTAATTTTGATGCTAAAGAACGTGC
Organism: Aegilops speltoides; assembly: GCA_021437245.1. Classification (NCBI taxonomy): domain Eukaryota; kingdom Viridiplantae; phylum Streptophyta; class Magnoliopsida; order Poales; family Poaceae; genus Aegilops; species Aegilops speltoides. The sequence goes on from JAHHZJ010002159.1 coordinate 12,661, forward strand.
TGAGTTGATTTTAAAAATGCATGAGTTAACCAAAGAAAACATTGAGCGTATGAATGCTAAATATAAACTTCTTTGGGGATAAGGGTAGAAAACATGTTGTGTTTGCACTGGAGATCTTGTTTGGTTACATTTGCGTGAGATAGATTTCTGATTTGCATAAATCAAAGCTAATGCCACGTGCTGCTGGTCCCTTTAAGGTGTTGGAGAAAGTAAATGATAATGCATATAAACTTGAGCTGCTGCAGATTTTGGGATTAGTCCACTTTTAACATTGCAGATTTGAAGCCATATTTGGGTGAGGAAGAAGAACTTCCGTCGAGGGCGACTTCATTTAGAAGGGAGGATGATGAGGACATCAATACCATTGTTACACCCACAGCCCTGCTGCTATACATATTGGACCAATTACTAGAGCTCGCATGCGCCAACTAAATTACGGTACTTTCGTTTCTTGGTAATGATTCTAATGTTCATGAGAATATGATGCTGCCTAAATTGGATACATTTGTTTTGCTTACAAATGAAGGGCCTAGCTTGGAGAAGGATGAACATTGGAGCAAGAACACACATGGAGTTGATGGCATGCGCAAGGAGATCAAACGGAGTTACAAGTGATGATTTCAGGACTTTGAAGCCACCATAAGGAGTGCATGAAGCCTTGGACGAAATATACAAGATGCCACTTCATAATATTAGTCCATAGGCTATTCTAGGTCTTCGTCACCTTATTATTGGGCCAGGCCCATGTAATTTCGAAATACATTAGTATAGGCTATTTTTAGAGTCCGTATGTGTGGGGAAACAAGAGATAGGGTTAGTTTGGACCCCTCCACCAAGGGCCATGAAATTCACCCCTCTTCCTCCATATATACAGCCCTTAGGGCACCGTTTAGACTTAGGTTTTGTTTAGATCAAAAGTTAGCCATAGCTGCAACCGGCGTGCCGTTTGTGTTCAGCGACCGGACAAAGCGTCCCAGAACCCCACCTTGATCAATAAAGCTTTCATCTTATATTCGCAATATCCAGTTGCAATCTCAGCTTCTTGCTTGTTCTTCGTTTGCTCGCGAAATAGACCCTCGTGGTCGGGTTGATCGTGCTCGGCGTGATCAATAACCCCTCGGAGTTGGTTTAGCGATTGCTAAAGCGCGGCGTCCTCGCATCTTCGTGGTCGGATCGTCAAAGTCGACCTCCACCAGCGAAATCCACCATCTCATCGAAAGGCGGGACACTTTGCCTCTATCACGGGCACCCGGCCAGCCAAAACCCGGGCACCGGCCTTAGCTATAGGTGGCCAAGGGCCCGGGCACCCGGGGGCTGCAGGTGCCGGGCACCCGGGGCGTCCAGGGGGTTTGCCCCTTCTCCTCCTTCTTCGTCCTTCTCGTTCTCTCCTTCCTTCTCTTCCTTCTTCAAGGGCACTTGAGTCTCCGTCCTCTCCTTCTCACCATCGTCTTCGTGGTACCTAAGCATGCACAATATTTCCGATGATGCTAGAATCCAATTCTCATGTGAAACCGAGCGAAACTCGAAGAGGAGAGAGTCAACCTCATTCTCGATGGCGGCGTGCCGCGTGTGATAGGGGCAAAGGTGTCTGATGTTTGATCACGATATGTCGTTTTCTGTAAGTCGACTTTGAAGATCCGACTCTGAGCGTGTGATGCCATCTATCTTCTCCATGGCATCGTCAAATCTGTTTAGCACATCTTGCACTGTCCAATCATCATTTCTGAAACTTATCATGTAGCTGTTTGTTTGTGATTCTCCCAATCAGTCTCATCGACTTGTGATCCTGCCATGGTTAGCACCAAATAGAAACACACAAGAATATGATCCTCTGAGGCTACTAAGAAGTGGTGGTGGTGTATCACAAACCCGTCAAGCAAATCTCAAATTCTTACCAGTTCTTACCCAGGCGGTGGTGATCGGCAACCGTTGTAGTCAAAACTCTCAAAGCATGGACATAGCGATTACGGGGAGAAGCAAATGCCGGCGTAGATATATGTGGAGCTGGGAAGGCTTATAATATGGTAGCAAAAAGATCGGCAATAATCAATTCGAGAGATGCAAAGTTGAATAAGCGCTCAATGGCGATCTTGTGCGGTCCTAGGCTGAACCGTGCTAGAGGCGAGCCTAGAACACTAACAAAATCATGGGCTGCTGCGTAAACAAGGGAAAAAGCACACTCTGGAATTTTTTTCGCTCTTTTTTTTCGCTGCTTTTTTTTGCTGCTCTTTTTTTTTGTTTTGCGAAAAATCACTATAATGGCGAGTGTTTCAAAACTCTTCCAGGTCAAGCTGACAAGATGGGCACAAAATTTTTCGACCAATTTTTTTTTGATTGCTGGACCCAAAAGCTGAAGCAGGTCAAAAAAACTTTCTATATGTGTTGTCTCAATCGCTTAGAAACACCTAAAAATAGGATAGCGGAAAATTTTTTGTCCGTCGTTTTTTTTGAAACCGACCTCTTCTACGGACGGCAAAAATTGCTGGAATCAAAACCTACTCGAGACCAGGAAACACGAATCGGAAATTAGATGGATCACGAAAACAAATCTAATATGCAAGGAACTTCGGATTGGTGGTGGTATATAGCAGCGGTGGTGGTATATGAATAGGATTGAGCGATGGCGGATAAGCGGTGGTGGTAGATGGCGAGGCGATGATGATGGTGCGGCGGCGGCGTGACAACTTATGACCGAACTTCGAAACTCTAAAGACTAGACTCTAAGACCAGCAACTAGACACGGCGATGCAACCCCAAACTCAACAGCGCCAAATCTGAGAAAAAGATTATGCAAAGGCTCAGATTGGTTCGGATATGATGACCTAACCCTAATTTTTTGGCTTTTTAGTGGACTATGCGTATGAAGAACAGACTCGATCAAACTACGAAAAGCTGTAAAATCTCACCGAGCAACACGGAAATCTGATACCACTTGATAGAGGCAAAGGTGTCCGTCTTTCGATGAGATGGTGGATTTCGCTTTGGTGGAAGTCGACTTTGGCGATCCGACTCTGGCGTGCGAGGGCGTCGCGCCTATATGTCGCTAAACCAACTCAGGAGGTTATTGACCACGCGAACACGGTCGACGACCACGAGGTCTATTTCTGCGAGCAAGCGAAGAACAAGCAAAAAGCTGCGATTATAATCTGGATATTGCGAATATAAGATGAAAGCTTTATTGATCAAGGTGGGGTTACGTGGCGCCTTTATGCAGTTGTTGAACACAAGCGAAATCTGCGAAGTTGCTGCTATGGCGAACTTTTGATCTAAACAAAACCCAAAGTCTAAGCGGTGCCCTAAGGGCTGTATATATGGAGGGAGAGAATTTCGTGGCCCTTGGTGGAGGGTCGAAACTAACCCTATCTCTTGTTTCCCCACATCGGACTCTAAAATAGCCTATACTTATGTATTTCGAAATTACATGGGCCTGGCCAATAATAAGGTGTGTGGCACCTAGAATAGCCTCTGGACAGAAATTTATGAAGTGGCATCTTGTAGATTTCGTCCAAGGCTTCTTGCACTCATTATGGTGGCTTCAAAGTCTGAAATCACCACTTGTAACTCCGTTCTTGTCCCCTTGCGCATGCCATCATCTCCATGCTTGTTCTTGCTCCAATGTTCATCCTTTTCCAAGCTAGGCCCTTCATTTGTAAGCAAAACAAATGTATCCAATTTAAGCGACATCATATTCTCATGAACATTAGAATCATTACCAAGCGAAAGTTCTGGTAATTTAGTTGGCGTCTTGTGAGCTCTAGTAATTGGTCCGGTATGTATAGCAGCAGGGGCTGTGGGTGTAACAATGGTATTGATATCCTCATCATTAGGGGATGTCAATAGCTTCAAAAGCAAACTAAAAAACGTCAAAAGCGGAGTTGGATGAATTAATTACGGCCAAAACAAGATTTCAGCGAGTCATTGTCGGGAGTTAACGGACATCGGGAGAGGTCCGGATGATCTGAGCTAGGTCCGGATGATCCGGGTGTACATCCGGATGATCCGGGTTCGTCGACTCGGTTACATTTTACGGGTGCGTGGGGTATCCGGACGTGCAGGGGCGTCCGGCTGATCGAGGATGTCCGGATGATCCAGGAGATGGTCGGATGATCGGGCTGGTCAATCTGCTCGGGATTTGCTCGTGGGGACAAATTTTTGGGCGGAATTTGGGGATTTTGGGGTCAAAATTGACGAGATTTCGCGGATTGAAGGTGGGGAAACTTGGGCAAATGCTAGATCCACTTGAAACCAAGCAAATCCATGGATCAAAATCAACAAAACATCATCAAACCAACAAATCACAAAAAAAAAATTTGGGGCCTTTTTTTGGTGGGGATTTTCGGATTTAGGGCAAGCAAGCAAAGAAGGCTAGAAAAGCGGTGGGAGGACTCCAAATACGTGATAAACGTGGCTCATGATACCATATGATGTAGGGTGGAACCCTATAGTGTCGATCTTTCACGTTTGGAGCGGGATCCCTCGAAGAACACGATGAACACGGGGAAGAACGGGGAGAAATCACAAGGGGAAACACTCAAGAACAAGTCCAAATCACACATCCACTAGACAATCAAACACACAAGATCACAAGGTACATGAACAACAAAGAAAGATACAAGGTAAGGTTCATCTCAAGAGGAGGTCTTGATGATATCCTAGATGGATCTTCCCACAAGGGGTCTTGATGATATCCATGAGGATCTTCTCCTAGATGGAGGTCTTGGCCTCCAATGGAGTAGTGGTCTCTCTCTCTCAAGAGTAGAGATAGGTAGGAGCAAAGCTCACCTAAGAATGAGCTATCACTTTGCTAACCCTAGAAAGGAGGTGGAGGAGGTCTATTTATAGCCCAAAGGCGAAGGGGTAAGTGAGGCGAAGGGGTACGGGCCGGCCCAAGCCACGCCTGTGGCGGAGGTCCGGATGATCCGGATGGTGGCGGATGATCCGGGTGTCGAAGTCCGGATGATCCAGGCGACCGTCCGGATGATCCGGCCGTCGAGCAACCTGTTGTCTTGGTCCGAATTATCCGGATGATCCGGAGGGACCGGATGATCCGGCCGAGCCGGATGATCCGGATGGTGGCGGATGTCGGCTGGCTCTGCGGCCGCTCCGTCTTCTTCTCCTTTCTTCCGTCTTCTCTTCCACGCTTCCCTCGCGGATGGTGTGGTCGTTCCTTGGCGCTTGCACTCCTCCTCGTCATCCGTGAAGTTCCGACAATACCTACGCATGCACACGGGAGAAGTGTCAAGTAGTATGCCATCCTCGAAGGGGTCAAGTGAGCACGTGTAAAGGAGATGATTCACCTTAGTGTGTGTGAAGTAGATGTCGCATGTGTCACTTGCCAAATGGGCTCTTGACATGGTGATGTCCGTAGTATGCTCTGCATCAGTCGACCTGCAGAAAAGTTAGTGCGCGCCAATGCCTATCGATTCTGCACTTCACGTTCAGCTTTACAAGCAAGATGAAGAACAGACTCGATGTAAACTACGAAAAGCGTAAAATCTCACGAGCGACACGGAAATCGATACCACTTGATAGAGGCAAAGGTGTCTGTCTTTCGATGAGATGGTGGATTTCGCTTTGGTGGAAGCCGACTTTGGCGATCCGACTACGAGCGTGCGAGGGCGTCGGCGCCTTGCTGTCGTTAAACCAACTCCGAGAGGTTATTGACCCGCGAACACGATCAACGACCACGAAGGTGCATTTCCTGCGAGCAAGCGAAGAACAAGCAAGCGAGATTGCAATCTGGATATTGCGAATATAAGATGAAAGCTTTATTGATCAAGGTGGGGTTACGTGGCGCCTTTATGCAGTCGTTGAACACAAGCGAAATCTGTGAAGTTGCAGCTATGGCGAACTTTTAATCTAAACAAAACCCAAAGTCTAAGCGGTGCCCTAAGGGCTGTATATATGGAGGAAGAGGGGTGAATTTCGTGGCCCTTGGTGGAGGGTCGAAACTAACCCTATCTCTTGTTTCCCCACATCTCGGACTCTAAAATAGCCTATACTAATGTATTTCGAAATTACATGGGCTGGCCCAATAATAAGGTGACCTGACACCTAGAATAGCCTTTGGACGAAATTTATGAAGTGGCATCTTGTATATTTCGTCCAAGGCTTCATGCACTCATTATGCCCGGTAGAATGGACCCCAAAGCCCATGTATCCCTTCCCACTCACCCCTTAGTGGCTAAGACTATAAATAGACCCCCTCCACCTCCTTTCTAGGGTTAGCAAAGTGATAGCTCATTCTTAGGTGAGCTTTGCTCCTACCTATCTCTTGAGAGAGAGACCACTACTCCATTGGAGGCCAAGACCTCCATCTAGGAGAAGATCCCCTGCGGATACAAGACCTCCATCTAGGAGAAGATCCCCCCTACGGATACAAGACCCCTCTTTAGGGAAGATCCATCTAGGATATCATCAAGACCTCCTCTTGGAGATGAACTTTACCTTGTATCTTTCCCTTTGTTGTTCATGTACCTTGTGACCTTGTGTGTTTGATTGTCTAGTGGATGTGTGATTTGGACTTGTTCTTGAGTGTTTCCCCTTGTGATTTCTCCCCGTTCTTCCCGTGTTCATCGTGTTCTTGAGGATCCGCTCCAAGCGTGAAAGATCGACAAATTAGGGTTCCACCCTACATCATATGGTATCATGAGCCAGGTTGATCACGTTTTGGAGCCCCTACCCTCTTTTCTAGCTTGATTTTGTTGATTTCGAACTAAATCCAAAAAATCCCCACCAAAAGTAGCCCCAAATTTTTTTGTGATTTGTTGGTTTGATGATGTTTTGTTGATTTTGATCCATGGATTTGTTTGGTTTCAAGTGGATCTAGCATCTCCCCAAGTTTCCCCACCTTCCATCCACAAAATCCCTCAAATTTTGCCCCGAAAATCATCCATTTCCGCCCAAAAATTCGTCTCCACGAGCAAATCGGCGGATTGACTTGCGGATCATCGAACCTTCTCCGGATCATCGGACATCCCGGATCAGCTGGGCGCCCCGGACGTCCGGATACCTGGCCCAATTTCCCGAACCGGGTAGCGAACCGGATCATCGGATTTCCTCCCGGATCATCGGACCTAGCCGGATCATCGGACCTCCTCCGGATGTCCGGTTAACCTGACTCTTGACTCGGCTGAAATCTTGTCTTGGCCATAACTAATTCATCCGAGTCCGTTTTGGCGTTCTTTAGCTCGTTTTGAAGCTATTAACATCCCCAGCCAACAAAATACCACCAACACCATTTGACACCATCAAATTTTCTGAAATTTGGCAAGTTTGCCTAGGCCCTCCACCATATCATCGCATTACCACCACCGACTTCCATAACCTAACCCATTTTGTTCCACATAGCATTTGAGGTTGTTTGAGTAGTGACTTGAGTCTCCTAAGGTGTTTGGCTACTTAGGGACGGTTGCTTCTTCATCAACCACCACCACAACCACTTCCACATAACCTTCCCACCATACACTTAAACAACCCCAACAACCCAATTGTTGTTTGAGCTTTTTGAGTTGTGGCTTGTGTCTCCTAAGGTGTTTGACTACTTAGGGATGGCAACTTCAACTCCGACTCGTGTATAGCCCATCATTCCGTCCGCATTGCCTAGTGCAACACCACCACCGCTTTCCGCTACCACCATTTTGACATTTGTCATTTGAGATTTTGAGTTTGCGGTTTTTCCATTTCCTAAGGTGTTTCGGCTACTTAGGGACGAGTCTCAATCATCTTGGTATCTACACCAAGAACACCGCTACTCATCATCGCAAAGGACGGTAACCTCGACGACACCTTTGTATATCCCCTTGCAAATTGCATTGTTAACCCCTAGCCCATTTTGCGTCACTTACCTATCGAGACTAGCCATTTGAGTATTGCCGGCAACGTTACTTGTGCACATTAGTGGTCCATACCTTCCATAGCATACATACCATATCATATTAGTATCATATCATCCATTGTGCCTCAAGTTTGTTCCCGCATATACACAATTGCTATCTTGGTTTGTGCATTGTACAAAAGTGGCCATAGAAAAAAAAAGCTTTTAAGCAAAAGAGAGCAAAGAGCTCGTGAGCAAGTGCCATAGCATCATACCCAGTGCACATAAGATTGTCAAATCTACATCATATGATATCATGCTTGAGAGAGACACCGGGAACCATACATACATAGCATACTTGGGATAGAAGTATATCCATTTTGCATCTTATAGGTTGTGCACAAGTGTCGTATCCGCCTATTGAGCAATCGTGCTAGTGTCTCTCTTGAGTTGTGCAACACGAGCGTTTTGGTGGATTCCACATTTTGAGCTCATTCCTTGGTTGCACGACCCCATTTATCTATCTGTGTGTGTGTTTCCGTGTACCTTTCATTGCTATTGGTCTACTTGTTTCACTTGCGAATTTGTGAATCTTTTTCAACATTATTGACTCTTGCTAACATTTTGCATCAAATTTTTGTGCCACTATCCTCACCGAGCTCTACCATAAGCCTTTCCTTGTAGGTGTGAGTGAACAAGTCCGGTACCAATTGCACTATTCTTTCATCTCACATTGAGTGAAACAAGATACATCCTCAACATTGGGAAAAGGTAACTTGGTATTGTTTATCTCATTTCCTACTCACCTCTACTCGAGTCTTGTGATGGATAGGCAAGGCATTTCACTTCGGTCTACAACAACAACGGCGAGTTCGATGCCATGAACAACAACTTCTGACGAAAAGATGGACAAGCGCATGGAGAGATCAAGGCCCTCATCAAGTCCTACAAGCGATCTTCCTCATCTTGAGAAGGCGCTCAAGAGCACATCCTTCCGAGCTACCACCTCGGCAAGATCACGCCGGCATCGACACCATCACCAACAAGACGTGAAGGTCAAGAGCTCAACACCGACAACCGCTCAACGACTTGACCATCTCCTTGGCATCTTAGCCAGCGACTTCAAAGGCATCTTAGCCTACGGACATATGGCATTTTAAGCCAACAAGAACCTCAAGACTACACTCAAGAGAAGCTACCAAAGCTCAAGTCGCGACTTCCACGAGCTACTACGACCTCGACACCGACCACGTGATTCCTTTCTATGGGACTCAAGAACCGAGGAGTACCTCGAGTGGGGCGTTTGATGGGCGACTACCTCAAGCTACATCAAGTTCCTCCGAAGATCAAGTGAAGTGCATACAAGAAACTTCCACGACTACGCATTGGCATGGTGGCTTCACACACCTTGAATACTCGACATGAGTTGGCCCAAGATGAAGAAAGCTTTGCGGCGAGTTTGTGCCTCCAACCTACGGAACAACCGGCGCCAATTGGAGAACACCACCCAGGATCCACGTCCATCGACAAGTACTTCAAGGAGATGATGATTGCCTTCTGACGAGCGGCGTGGGCGACCCCATTTCGATGAAGTTCCACTTCATGATGGGATTACTGCGACATCTCCAAGACCATCGTCCTCAAGAACTACAAGTCCATCGGCGACTACTACATTGGTGCTCTCAAAGGCGGAACAAGAACTCATGAAGGCCAAGGCTTCTCCACCCCAAGCAAACTTGGCGGCGACCAAGCTCTCGACAAGCATGAGGCTAGTACCACCAAGATGTCCAAGCCGAGCGAGCTCCAGGCGATGCTCCCAAGGACCAAGCTTTGGAGGCTAGCGACAAAGTGGCGAGCAAGGATGATGCTTCCATCTTAGGGCGCGAGAGATGATGTGCCATCTTGGCCTTCATCCACGACCACAGTGATGATGTGCCATCGTCGGCCTTCATCCACGGTGACCACGACCAGATGGTTGAGCATGGGATTCTCCCTTCGACCACGGTGACGTATGATGACTTGAGTGACTTGTGCCACCATATTGAAAGTGAGAGTGACTTCACCACTAACCCCATACATGATGAGTTGCCACAATTCCCATGTGAGGAGAGCCACAACCCCACCACTTGAGTGAGATGGTGACTCCACCATCGTGAGTTTGAGTGCACCTATTTTGAGGGTGAGTGAACCACCACATAGAGAGTGAGATAGTTGATCGGTCTCGTGAGGCCATTTGCATTTCTAACAACTTGACCTCTACCTCTATTGTGTCTTCTCGTTTGGTGCTAGGTCCCATTGATGATGGCCTGCCGATCCTCGGCGACCGTCCTCCCTTTGGACAAGGCGATGGCCATGGTGGAATATGATGCACCCCCCACATGGTTCCATCAAGATGAAGATGACCACCATTTGGTCTTTCCCACCTCACCTACACCACTTGAGTGGAATGACAAAGGTAACATAGGTGAAGGTGATGCTCTAGTCCCACTAGTGGACATTCTTGACATTGATTGCTTGCATGATGTTGATCCACCTATTGCCATGCTTCATGCTAGTATGATTTCCCCATGCAATGATTTGCCCATTTATGATGAGTATGATGATTCTATTGTGGAGTCTATTAGTTGTGATGCCATGTTACATAGGATTTCTGGTGACAATTCTTTAGGTCACATCATGTTTGATAATCCGCTTGACTTGTCATATGCTCTGCATGAGATCAACCATATGTCTAATTTGCAATCTCTTCATAGTGACTATGCATATGCCATTAAAATAAACCCAATTTGCACATATGGCATAGATGACAAGCCCATGGTTATTGGCGTTTGTTTCTCTTGTGATGATATTGATATGCTCCCTTTGCATCATTTATCTCATATGCCATGCCATGACCATCTAACCGGATATGCATTGTTTTGGATGTTGTCCATTTTCTCCATATGATGTTTCGATATTGCTCATGAGGAGACCCCATAGTTTCCTCATACATGTTAGGAGAATTTGATCCATCCCATTCATTGCATGATCCCAATACTTGTGTGCACCATATGCTCCCCATGAACAAACATGCTTTTGATGTGCCATATACTTGTTTGCTCAATTTGTGTCCCCATCGTGTCATACACAATAACTATTCTTTCATGATGGATGACATGTTCTTATACCATGCATCAAATTTCTTTGAGCATTGCTTATCTTGTGCTAACTCACTGCGTGCACATACACATCATGATGGATGATGTGTACATTTACCACGCACAATTTCTTTGGTTTGTGTCTCTTTTGTGTAGGTACCCATGAATACTTGTCAACCTCGCAATCCCACGAGTTGACAAAACGAGCTCTTGAGAGCAATGATGATTTGGGATCCCGTGGACTATCCTTACCACCGTTCCCTTCGCGCAAGGACTACGCGCAACTCCTCTACTTGGCTCTCACAGGGCTATGGGCCATTTACCACTTCTCACATTATGCTCATTTAACCGTGTTCACTTTGCATGCTATACTTGCTTCTATGACTTTACCATGCAATTGTGACCCTTGCTTGCATCTACCCATGTTTCATCATTATGCTATTTCTATGTGTATTTGCATGCTTGGTAGAGATCCTTGTTGCTATTGCCATGCTTATCATGTGCCCCATGCTATTGTCCACATATCTTGCTTTCATGCTTGTGCTATGACATGTGAATTGTTCAGGCCCACTATTTGCACCAATGACATGATTGCCATGATTTCCTCTAGTATGTTGCATCTTACTTTACTAGCTTCCTTGTCTTGATTGCTTTGATTGCTTGCTATGTTGCATCACCCATGTTCCACTACTTGCTTTCTTGGGTTGATGACATATATGCTCATGCCTATCACATGATACATCTTGATCATTGTCTCTTGTGTCATACTTGCTCATCTCATGCGGTTGATGATAACCATCTATATGCTTTGCACATGATTCATCTTGCTTCGTGTCATATATCTCCATCGTTGCCTCCCTCATGTTAGATGATTAGCCATGTATTGAGTGCAACAATGATTCTCTTCTTGCTCATGAGATTGCCCCATAGCATTCTCGCATATATTTGGAGATTTTGACATAATTCTTGTGAAACATGCTTGTCTTACTTCTTTGCACCATATTGCCATGAATATTGCCATTGTTGCATCATATTATTCATGCACTTGTGCTTCTAATGGTTCTGTGCAAAGATGAGAACCATCATGATGGATGATGTGTTTATCTACCATGCCCATCGTTCTTTGTTTTGTTTTGTGCATGTGTAGGATACTTGGACTTTGTGTGACTTCCACTTCCGTGAGTTGACCATTCGAGCTCTTGAGGCGAGCCTCATACATTCTACCATGACCCACTTCTACACGTATTTGCTTCCACTTGGCATTGTGAAGAATGCACAGGACACACTTTCAAGGTGACATCCTTCTTGAACTTGGATATTGTGGATCATACTTCATGTGTTGCTTGCACCATTTGCACGCATATTTGAGATATTGCTTTCTACCATGATTGCCACATTTCCATCCTTCATGACATATATACCTTGTGTGTTGCATCAATTCTGGACTACTTGCTACTATCATATGGTTGGTTGCACCAATATAATTTCTTCACATATGCCATGTCCCTTTGCTTGTAACATGCTTGACTTGATTGCCTCACACATGATGAACAATTGCTCTTTCTATTGTGTTGAGTGCCACACTATATTCACTACACCCTATGCACATTATGCTTGGATTGTCTTGCACTTGACCCATGTGTTTAGACACTTCATTTTATTTGGTGTTGTGAATGACTCTTATGCCTACCATAGACCGTTCATTGAGCACTTTATGCATGCTTGTTTTGACCTTGAGGTAGATGCTTGTTCACTTATCACATATATTTGCATCTTGACCTCCCATTTACATGCTTGTTCCCATGATGTACTTGATTGTGCTCAATTTATATGCTCAAATGCCATGCCACACTTCTTTGTCAAACCATATGCTAGGCTTGATGACAACACTTGTTGGGTGAATCACCTCTTGAATGCTTGGTTTTGCTCTTCGACAACCACATTTGTTTTCCAAGTGCTTGTTATCTTTGCTACTTTTGAAGGAATTACAAGGCGGTGCGACATTGGAGAGTGCCCATTTGGAACTACAAGATGGCGAATGCTTGGTGATCGTCCACTTCTACTGACGACATCATCTCTTTCCCATGGTGATTTGGATTTCGATCCGAGTCGGATCTTTCCCAAGGGGAGGGATGATGCGGAGCATCTATGGACATCACCATGTCAAGAGTTCGTTTGGCAAGTGACCGTGCCACATACTTCACATACTCAAGGTGAATCTTCTCCTTTACGTGCTCACTTGACACTCTCGAGGATGGTATACTACTTGACACTCCTTACGTGTGCATGCATAGGTATTGTCGGACCTTCACGGATGTCAGGAGGTAAAGCACCAAGGCGACTACACCATCCATGAGAAGCATGGAAGAAGGCGGAAGAAAGGAGAAGAAAGCGGAGGCGGCTGCGGGAGCAGGCGGACGTCCGGACCGCCGTCCGGATCATCCGGGCTCGGCGGATCATCCGGTGCCCCGGATCATCCGGACAAATCATCAACGACAATAGAAGGTCCTCTGAAGCGGATCATCGGGTCACCTCCGGATCATCCGGACGACGGCCGGATCATCCGGACCCCATCCGGATCATCCGGGCCTCGCTTTACCTGCTGCCTTGAATCAGACCCCAAAGCCCATGTATCCTTCCCCTCACCCCTTCATGGCTAAGACTATAAATAGACCCCCTCCACCTCCTTTCTAGGGTTAGCAAAGTGATAGCTCATTCTTAGGTGAGCTTTGCTCCTACCTATCTCTTGAGAGAGAGACCACTACTCCATTGGAGGCCAAGACCTCCATCTAGGAGAAGATCCCGTGGGATATCATCAAGACCCCCTTGTGGGAAGATCCCCCTGCGGATACAAGACCTCCATCTAGGAGAAGATCCCCCCCTGCGGATACAAGACCCCTCTTTAGGGAAGATCCATCTAGGATATCATCAAGACCTCCTCTTGGAGATGAACCTTACCTTGTATCTTTCCCTTTGTTGTTCATGTACCTTGTGACCTTGTGTGTTTGATTGTCTAGTGGATGTGTGATTTGGACTTGTTCTTGAGTGTTTCCCTTGTGATTTTCCCGTTCTTCCCGTGTTCATCGTGTTCTTGAGGATCCGCTCCAAGCGTGAAAGATCGGCGAATTAGGGTTCCACCTACATCACGGGTTTTGTTTAGATTAAAGTTAGCCATAGCTGCAACTTGGCGTACTTCATTTGTGTTCACGACCGGACAAAGCGTCACAGAACCCCACCTTGATCAATAAAGCTTTCATCTTATATTCGCAATATCCAGTTGCAATCTCGGTTTCTTGCTTGTTCTTCGTTTGCTCGCGAAGCAGACCCTCGTGGTCGAGTTGATCGTGCTCGGCGTGGTCGATAACCTCTCGGAGTTGGTTTAGCGATTGCTAAAGCGCGGCGTTCTCGCCGCCTTCGTAGTCGGATCGTGAAAGTCGACTTCCACCAAAGCGAAATCCACCATCTCATCGAAGGCGGGACACCTCCGCCTCTATCGGATGGATAGGCAAGGCATTTCATCTTGGTCTACAACAACAACGGCGAGTTCGATGCCATGAACAACAACTCCGGCGCCAAGATGCAAGCTAAAATGGAGAGATCAAAGCCCTCATCAAGTCCTACAAGCGATCTTCCTCATCTTGAAGAAGGCGCTCAAAGCACATGCTTCGAGCTACCATCTCGGCAAGATCACATCGGCATCGACACCATCACCAACAAGAGCGTGAAGGTCAAGAGCTCTACATCAACAACCACTCAATGACTTCACCATCTCCCTTGGCATCTTCCAGCGACTTCAAAACATCTTAAGCCTACGGACATCTGGCAACAAGAACCTCAAGACTACACTCAAGAGAAGCTACCCAAGCTCAAGTCTGCGACTTCCACGAGCTACTCGACCTCGACACCGACCACAAGATTCCTTTCTATGGGACTCAAGAACCGAGGAGTACCTCGAGTGGGGCGTTTGATGGGCGACTACCTCAAGCTACATCAAGTTAGTCCGAAGATCAAGTGAAGTGCATACAAGAAACTTCCACGACTCGCCTCAACATGGTGGCTTCACACACCTTGAAGAGCTACGAGATGAGTTGGCCCAAGATGAAAGAGCTTTCTGGCGAGAGTTTGTGCCTCCAACCTACGGAACAACCGGCGCCAATTGGAGAACACCACCCAAGGATCCAAGTTCATCGACAAGTACTTCAAGGAGATGATGATTGCCTTCTGACGAGCAGGCGTGGGCGACCCCATTTCGATGAAGTTCCACTTCATGATGGGATTACTGTGACATCTCCAAGACCATCTTCCTCGAGAACTACAAGTCCATCGGCGACTACTACATTGGTGCTCTCAAAGGCGGAACAAGAACTCATGAAGGCCAAGGCTTCTCCACCCCAAGCAAGCTTTGCGGTGACCAAGCTCTCTGAGAAGCATGAGGCTAGTACCACCAAGATGTCCGGGCCAGCGAGCTCCAAGGCGATGCTCCCAAGTTTGACTTCACGCCATCCCTCTTTGTGGCATTGATGGTGCGAGTCTCGTCGACTCTTTTTCAAGGCGGTGCGGCGGACGAGTTCGACTACGGAGACCTTCAAGAACCAAGCTTTGGAGGCGGCGACAAGGTGGCGAGCAAGGATGATGCTTCCATCTTAGGAGGCGAGTGATGATGTGCCATCTTGGCCTTCATCCACGGCGAGAGTGATGTTGAGCCATCTTGGCCTTCATCCACGGCGAGTGATGATGTGCCATCTTGACCTTCATCCACGGCGGCGGCGGCGAGATGGTTGAGCATGGGATCTTCCCTTTGACCCGCGGCGTATGATGACTTGGTGACTTGTGCCACCATATTGAGAGTGAGTGACTTCACCACTAGCCCCATATATGATGAGTTGCCACAATTCCCATGTGAGGAGAGCCACAACCCCCACCACTTGAGTGAGATGGTGACTCCACCATCGTGAGTTTGAGTACACCTATTTTGAGGGAGTGAGTGAACCACCACATAGAGAGAGTGAGATAGTTGATAGGTCTCGTGAGGCCATTTGCATTTCTAACAACTTGACCACTACCTCTATTGTGTCTTCTCGTTTGGTGCTAGGTCCCATTTATGATGACGCGCCGATCCTCGACGACTTTGCCCTCCCTTTGGACAAGACGATGGCCATGGTGGATTATGATGCACCGCCCACATGGTTCCATCAAGATGATGATGATGGTGACCACCATTTGGTCTTTCCCACCTCACCTACACCACTTGAGTGGAATGACAAAGGTAACATAGGTGAAGGTGATGCTCTAGTCCCACTAGTGGACATTCTTGACATTGATTGCTTGCATGATGTTGATCCACCTATTGCCATGCTTCATGCTAGTATGATTTCCCCAAGCGATGATTTGCCCATTTATGATGAGTATGATGATTCTATTGTGGAGTCTATTAGTTGTGATGCCATGTTACATAGGATTTCTTGTGACAATTCTTTAGGTCACATCATGTTTGATAATCCGCTTGACTTGTCATATGCTATGCATTAGATCAACCATATGTCTTATTTGCAATCTCTTCATAGTGACTATGCATATGCCATTAAAATAAACCCAATTTGCACATATGGCATAGATGACAAGCCCATGGTTATTGGCATTTGTTTCTCTTGTGATGATATTGATATGCTCCTTTGCATCATTTATCTCATATGCCATGCCATGACCACCTAACCCGGATATGCATTGTTTTGGATGTTGTCCATTTTCTCCATATGATGTTTCGATATTGCTCATGAGGAGACCCCATAGTTTCCTCATACATTTTAGGAGATTTTGACCCATCCCATCCATTGCATGATCCCAATACTTGTGTGCACCATATGCTCCCCATGAATAAACATGCCTTTGATGTGCCATATACTTGTTTGCTCAATTTGTGTCCCCATGGTGTCATACATAACAACTATTCTTTCATGATGGATGACATGTTCCTATACCGTGCATCAAATTTCTTTGAGCGATGCCTATCTTGTGCTAACTCACACGTGCACATACACATCATGATGGATGATGTGTACATTTACCACACACAATTTCTTTCGTTTGTGTCTCTTTTGTGTAGGTACCAGGAATACTTGTCAACCTCGCAATCCACGAGTTGACCAAGCGAGCTCTTGAGAGCAGCGATGCTTTGGGATCAATGGACTATCCTTAACAACGTCCCCTTCGTGCAGGACTCGCTCAACTCCTCTACTTGGCTCTCCACGGCTATGGGCCATTTACCACTTCTCACATTATGCTCATTTACCGTGTTCACTTTGCATGCTATGCTTACTTCTATGCCTTTGCCATGCAAGCTGTGACCCTTGTTTGCATCTACCCATGATTCTCCATTATGATATTCCTATGTGTATTTGCATGCTTGGTGGAGATCCTTGTTGCTTTTGCCATGTTTATCATGTGCCCCATGCTATTGATGCTTATTGTGTTGGGAGAGTCATGATGACCCATTGCTATTCCCATCTGACCTCTCGCCAATACATTCATGATATTGTACTCATATCTTGCTTTCATGCTTGTGTTATGACTTGTGAATTATTCATGCCCACTATTTGCACCAATGATATGTTTGCCATGATTCCTCCTAGTATGTTGCATCTTAGCACTACTAGCTTGCTTGATTTGATAGCTATGAATGCTCGCTATATTGCATCACCCATGTTCCACTACTTGCTTTCTTGGGTTGATGACATATATGCTCATGCCTCACACATGTTGAACAATTGCTCTTTCCTTTGTGTTGAGTACCATGATATCTTCACTACACCCTATACACGTTATGCTTGGATTGTCTTGCACTTGCCCCATGTGTTTAGACATTTCACTATATTTGGTGTTGTGAATGACTCTTATGCCTACCATAGACCGTTCACTGAGCTCTTTATGCATGCTTCCTATGACCTTGAGGTAGATGCTTGTTCACTTATCACATATATTTGCATCTTGACCTCCCATTTACATGCTTGTTCCCATGATGTACTTGATTATGCTCAATTTGTATGTCCAAATGTCATGACACACTTCTTTGTCAAACCATATGCTATGCTTGATGACAACACTTGTTGGGTGAATCACCTCTTGAATGCTTAGTTTTGCTCTTCGACAACCACATTTGTTTTCCAAGTGCTTGTTATCTTTGCTACTTTTGAAGAAATTACAAGGCGGTGCGACATTGGAGAGTGCCCATTTGGAACTTCACGATGACAAGAACTTGGTGATCGACCACTTCTACAGCAACACCATCTCTTTCCCATGGTGATTTGGTTTTCGATCCGAGTCGGATCTTTCCCAAGGGAGGGATGATCGGAGCATCTCGGACATCACCATGTCAAGAGCCCATTTGGCAAGTGACACGTCGACATCTACTTCACACACACTAAGGTGAATCATCTCCTTCTGGCGTGCTCACTTGACCCCTTGAGGATGGCATACTACTTGACACTTCTCCGTGTGCATGCATAGGTATTGCCGAACTTCACGGACGGCGAGGAGGAGTGCAAGCGCCAGAGGCGACTACACCATCCGCGAGGAAGCATGGAAGAAGGCGGAAGAAAGGAGAAGAAGGCGGCGGCTGCGGGAGCAGGCGGACATCCGGACCGCCGTCCGGATCATCCGACTCGGCGGATCATCCGGGTCCCCCTCCGGATCATCCGGATAATTCGTCGAAGACACCGAAGGCCTCATGTGAAGCCGGATCATCGGGCCCCCTCCCGATCATCCGGACGATGGCGGATCATCCGGACGCCCATCCGGATCATCCGGGCTTTGCTGTGTGCATGCCTCGGGCGAGGCCCATGTACCCATCGCCCCTCACTTACCCCTTAGCCCACTAGACTATAAATAGACCTCCTCCTCCCCATTTTAGGGTTAGCAAAGTGATAGCTCATTCTTAGGTGAGCTTTGCTCCTACCTATCTCTACTCTTGAGAGAGAGACCACTACTCCATTGGAGGCCAAGACCTCCATCTAGGAGAAGATCCGTGGGATATCATCAAGACCCCTTGTGGGAAGATCCATCTAGGATATCATCAAGACCTCCTCTTGGAGATGAACCTTACCTTGTATCTTTCCTTTGTTGTTCATGTACCTTGTGGATCTTGTGTGTTTGATTGTCTAGTGGATGTGTGATTTGGACTTGTTCTTGAGTGTTTCCCTTGTGATTTCTCCCGTTCTTCCCGTGTTCATCGTGTTCTTGAGGATCCCTCCAAGCGTGAAAGATCGTCGCTATAGGGTTCCACCTACATCACATGATCAAGATGCTCTTTCATGGTTTTGCTAAACACAAGAATATCATCGAGTAAACCACAACAAAGATTCCAATGTAAGGTCGAAGGACATGATGCATGAGGCGCACAAAAAAATCAGGAGCCTCCGATAAACCCATAGGCATGACTAACCATTCATATATGCCAAATTTAGTTTTGAAAGCAGTTTTCCATTCATCACCTTCATGTATGCGGTTTGATAATAGCCACTTTTAAGATCAATTTTGAGAAAAAGTTGGCTCCACTAAGTTCATCAAGCATATAATCTAAGCGAGGAATGGGATGCCTATAATGACGGTGATAGCATTTATAGGTCTACAATCGGAACACAAGCGGAAACTTCCATCGGGCTTAGGCACAAGTATAGCAGGAGCGGCACAAGGGCTTAAGCTTTCACGTACATGACCGTTGTCGATTAGTTGTTGTACTTGCCGTTGAATCTCCTTGGTTTCTTGGGATTGACACGGTATGGAGATTTGTTTGGAAGTGGCGCTCGGGGATGAGGTCGATTCGATGCTCAATGCCTCGTAGAGAGGTAGATCGGAGGTAGCTCATCGGGAAAACATCTTGAAATTCTGCAAAGAAAATTAAACACCAAAGGTAGCTTGTGAGTGGTGTTAGTGTCATTGTCCATCCTTGCACACAAGGACAAAGTGCATCACACTTGATGGGTTCTCTGAAACTTCTCTCATCTCACTTTTGTGGTGAATAGTATGAGGTTTTCCTCTCTAGGCGAAGAGGCGCTCAAGTGTGGCTTGTTGCTCTCACTCATGTTTTGGTGGCTCTCTTTCTCCTCTTCTCTCTATGGTGGGTGGCTTGCTTGTCGGCTATCCTTGACTAGGAGACATGGGTGCGTAGCACATATTCTTTTCCTTTCATCTTGAAGCTATAGTGGTTGAGTGCGCCCATTGTGGGCAGCCGCCACGGTCAGTGCCATGGTCGACCAAGAAGGAGGTGTGAGAGCGGTCATTGGGACCACATCACACTCCAAAGTGTCTTCATATGCACCAATTTTGAAAGATACTTGGACCGTATGCTCAACTATAGTGCTTGGGAGTAAACAGCCATTGAACCTTGTAGGGTGCGGGTGCTTCTTCTTGACCAATTGAAACTTAAAGCATAGTTCTTACGATGTAGGGTGGAACCCTAATTCGTCGATCTTTCACGTTTGGAGGGATCCTACGGAGGAAACACGAAGAACAGCGAAGGCTGCGGGAAACAGGGGAAAGCGAGAGAAATCACTCAACCAACAAGGAATCGATCACACAAGTGCTAGATCAACATACACACATGAGATCCACAAGATACATAGTCAACTAGGGTAAGGATACAAAGGAACCGTTCATCTCCAAGCGGAGGCCTTGATGTTCTTCCCTAGATAGGGGCCTTGAATCCACGAGGGATCTTCCCTAGGTAGGGGTCTTGAATCGAATGGATCTTCTCCTAGGCGGAGGTCCTGATCTCGAGGAGAAATGCAGTGGATGAGCAAAGGCTCTCACACACAAATATGAGCTAATCAATGCTAAGTCTCAAAGTGAGGAGGGGTCCTATTTATAGACTAGGGGCGAAGGGGTACATGGGCTCAGCCAAGTCGCGCCTGGTGAGGTCCGGATGATCCGGGCTGGTCGGATGATCCGGGCTGGTCGGATGATCCGGGTGGGGGCGGATGGTCGGATGCTATCTTTGAGTGGTGGCGAGGGCGGACGTCCGGTGGCGGTCCGGATGTCGAGGCGGGATCCGGATGATCCGGGCCGGGGTCCGGATGATCCGGCTTCAGCGTGGAGGTTCTGTTGCCTTTGGTCGATTTAGCCGGATCATCCGGTATTGTCCGGATCGTCCAGGACCTCCGTCCGGATCGTCCGGCCTCTCTGGTCTGGTTGCTTCTTCCTCTCCGTCTTGGCGTATGTCTTCGCTTCGATTCTCCTTGCTTCCTAGCTTCTTCATGGTCGACTCCTTGGTGCTGAGTATGCATAGAGTTTCCGTTTGAGGTAGTAACCGTGTCTCATGTGAATCGAAGGAGAGTTGTGAGAGGTGATGTCACCTCGGTTTCAAGAGCTTTTGCGTGCTCGAGTCATCGGTCCTTGTGGTGTTGTAGGTGTTGATGTAGAGTCCATGGGGATGATGGAAGGATGCTCGCATCATATCCCTCCCTTGAAAGGATCCGACCTCGGATCTAGATCTTCATCACCATGGAAAGCGAGAGGTCTTTGGCGTTGAAGGTGTCGCTCACGTTGTACTTGTCGCTTGGTAGGTCGAGCTTGTAGGCGTTGTTGTTGTAGCGTGCTAACACCTTGAAGGGTCCATCGGCTCGAGGTAGAAGTTTGGACTTGCGTTAGTTGAGAGCGTTCCTTGCGAAGGTGTACCCTGCGAGATCGCCTATGTTGAAGATCATGGGTTGCTTGTTGATGTTGAGCTTGGTGGCTAGTCGTTGTACTTGGCGCTCGGCGGTGTTTCTTGTATCTTCATGCATCTTCTTGATGTAGCTTGCACGGGCACTTGCGTCGAGGTTGGTGCGCTCTTGTAGAGGTAGAGGTAGGATGTCCAATGGGGACAATGGGTTGAAGCCGTGAAGCGACCTCGAAGGGGACTTGCGGTCGTCGAATGTCTTCTTGCGGTTGTAGGCGTACTCGGCGATGGGTGAACCGCCTCCCACTCCTTGATGTTCTTCTTGATCAACTTGCGAAGTAGAGTGGAAGCGTCCGGTTTGTCACCTCCGTTTGGCCGTCGGTTTGAGGATGGTATCGGAGGAGAACAAGAGTTTGATTCGAGCTTGGCGCAAAGAGTTTTCAAAAGTAACTCAAGAACTTGGCGTCGCGATCGGAGGCGATTGACTTTGGTACTCCATGGGGCGCAAGATTTCCCTACAAAATAGATTTGCAATATGTGAAGCATCGTCTACTTTGTTGCAAGGAATGAAATGTGCCATTTTGGAAAATCTGTCACAACAACAAATCTGAGTCCTTTCCATTTTGAGTTCTAGGCAAACCAAGTACAAAGTCCATGCTAATGTCTTCCCAAGGTTGATAAGGAATAGGAAGAGGCATGTAAAGACCATGAGATTGAGCTTTTGACTTAGCTTTGCGGCATGTTGAGCATCTTGTGGTGAGCGTGAGGCGTCTCGAAACATCTTTGGCCAAAAGTAGTTCTTGGAGATTGTGGCGAAAGTCTTGTCGCGTCCAAAGTGTCCCATGAGTCCACCTCCATGAGCCACTTGCAAAATTAGCAAGCGAAGATAAGACTCGGGTATGCAAAGTTTGTTAGCTCTCATAAGATAACCATCCTTGAGGTAATATTGTTCCCAAGATGTATCGTCAAACATTTAGCATAATGAGGTGCAAAGATGGATCACTAGCATACAAATCTTTGATGTGCTCAAAGCCAATAACATTCAACTCAAGTTCGGTGACAAGCGTGCATATCGTGAAAGTGCATCGGCAACTACATTTTACGATAGAGGCAAAGGTGTCCGTCTTTCGATGAGATGGTGGATTTCGCTTTGGTGGAAGTCGACTTTGACGATCCGACTCTGAGCGTGCGAGGGCGTCGCGCCTTAACAATCGCTAAACCAACTCCGAGAGGTTATTGACCACGCGGAACATGATCAACTGACGACGAAGGTCATTTCCTGCGAGCAAGCGAAGAACAAGCAAAAGCTGAGATTGCAATCTGGATATTGCGAATATAAGATGAAAGCTTTATTGATCAAGGTGGGGTTTTGTGGCGCCTTTATGCAGTCGTTGAACACAAGCGAAATCTGCGAAGTTGCAGCTATGGCGAGTTTTAATCTAAACAAAACCGAAGTCTAAGCGGCGCCCTAAGGGCTGTATATATGGGGAAAAGGAGAATTTCGTGGCCCTTGAGGGTGGGGTCGAAACCAACCCTAACTCTTGTTTCCCCACACATACGGACTCTAAAATAGCCTATACTTAAGTATTTCGAAATTACATGGGCCTGGCCCAATAATAAGGTGATTGCACCTAGAATAGCCTATGGACGAATATTATGATGTGGCATCTTGTATATTTCGTCCAAGGCTTCATGCACTCCTTATGGTGGCTTCAAAGTCCTAAAATCATCACTTGTAACTCCGTTCTTGATCCTTAAGCTTGCCATCAACTCCATCGTGTTCTTGCTCCAATGTTCATCCTTCTCCAAGCTAGGCCCTTCATTTGTAAGCAAAACAAATGTATACAATTTAAGCGGCATCATATTCTCATGAACATTAGAATCATTACCAAGAAGCGAAAGTACAGGTAATTTAATTGGCGTCTTGTGAGCTCTAGTAATTGGTCCCGTATATGTAACAGTAGGGGCTGTGGGTGTAACAATGGTATTGATGTCCTCATCATCCTCCCTTCTTGAAATGAAGTCGTCCTCGTGAGCTCATCTTCCTTACCCAAATAAGGCTTCAAATCTGCAATGTTAAAAGTGGGACTAACCCCAAAATCTGCGGGTAGCTCAAGTTTATATGCATTATCATTTATTTTCTCTAACACCTTAAAGGACCATCGGCACGTGGCATTAGCTTTGATTTGCGCAAATTAGAAATCTATCTTTCATAAATGTAACCAAACAAGATCTCGGTGCAAACACAACATGTTTTCTACCCTTATCTCCAGCAAGTTTATATTTAGCATTCATCGCTCAATATTTTCCTTAGTTAACTCCTGCATTTTAAAATCAATTGAGCGTTCTTTAGCATCAAAATTAACCTTCTCCGAAGATGGAAGGGCAATAAATCAATAGGTGCACGGTAGGAAACCATACACAATTTCAAAGCGGCACATCTTAGTAGTAGAATGCAATGAGCGATTATAAGCAAATTCAATATGAGGCAAGCATTCTTCCCACATTTTCTTATTATTCTTCAAAACAGCACTAAGCATAGTAGACAATGTTCTATTGACTACTTCAGTTTATCCATCGGTTTGGGGTGACAAGTAGTACTAAAAAGCGGTTTAGTCCCCAACAGCCCATAAACATCTCCAAAAGTGGCTAAGAAATTTAGTATCACGATCTGAAACAATAGTATTTGGCACACCATGCAAGCGAATAATTTCACGAAAGAACAAATCAGCAACATTAATGACATCATCGCTTTTATGACATGGTATAAAGTGTGCCATTTTGAGAATCTATCCACGACAACAAATATGCTATCCCTCCTTCTTTGTTCGAGGTAAACCTAAAACAAAGTCCATAGATATATCCTCCCAAGGAACACTAGAGTGCAGGCAAAGGCATATATAAACCATGAGGATTGAGTCGTGACTTAGCTTTTTGACATGTAGTGCAGGCTGACAACAAAAGCGCTCAACATCCGTCTCATCTTTGGCCAAAAGAAATGTGTAGCAAGTATATCCTCCGTCTTCTTCACGCCAAAGTGTCCCATTAGTCCTCCTCCATCGCCTCCTGCAACAACAAAAGGCGAGCGGAGCTAGCTGGAATGCATAGCTTGTTAGAGCGAAACACAAATCCATCATTAACGACGAACTTGTTCCATGTTCTACCTTCTTTACAATTCTGCAATACATCGCTAAATTCAGCATCATGCACATATTGATCTTTGATGGTCTCCAAACCAAATATTTAAAAGTCAAGTTGTGAAAGCATAGTATAACGACGAGACAATGCATCGACAATAACATTTTCTTTACCCTTCTTGTGTTTAATGACATAAGGAAAGTCTCAATGAATTCAACCCATTTAGCATGTCTCGATTTAGTTTAGCTTTATTTTAATATGTTTCAAAGATTCATGATCAGAATGTATAACAAATTCTTTGGGCCATAAATAATGTTGCCATGTCTCTAAAGTCCGAACAAGAGCATATAATTCTTTATCATAAGTAGAATAGTTCAGACTAGGCCCTCAATTTTTGAGAAAAGTATGCAACAGGTTTGCCATCTTGTAATAACACACCTCTAATCCAATTCCACTAGCATCACATTCAAGCTCAAAAGTCTTATTAAAATCAGGAAGTTGGAGTAAAGGGCATGTGTCAACTTATCTTTCAATATCGTGAAGGCTTCTTCACATGCGGTACCCCAAACAAAAGGCACAACCTTCTTTGTAAGCTCATTGAGAGGTGCAGCAATTGTGCTAAAATCTCTCAAAGCGCCTATAGAAACCAGCGAGGCCAAGAAAACTCCTCACTTGTGTGACCGTTTTGGGCTGCGGCCAACTCTCAATAGCTTCAATCTTGGCTTTATCAACTTCAATTCCTTTGGAGTAACAACATAGCCAAGAAAAGATACTCGGTCGGTGCAAAAGGTGCACTTCCCAAGATTACCAAACAAGCGTGCATCACGTAGAGCATTAAAACAACACGTAAATGTTCCAAATGTTCTTCCAAAGATTTGCTATAAATCGTATATCATCAAAATAGACTACCACAAACCGTCAATGAAAGCACGTAAAACTTCGTTCATTAGTCTCATGAAAGTACTAGGTGCATTAGTTAACCCAAAAGGCATGACTAACCATTCATATAAAACAAACTTAGTTTTAAATGCTGTTTTCCATTCATCTCCCAATTTCATTCGAATTTGATGGTATCCACTCATAAATCAACTTTGGAGAATCTTGTAGAGCCACTGAATTCATCAAGCATATCATCTAGCCTAGGAATAGGGTGGCGATAACGAATAGTAATATTATTAATGCCTCTACAATCAACACACATCGTGATGTACCATCCTTTTTGGCACTAGAATAATAGGAACAGCACAAGGACTAAGGGATTAGCGTATATAACCTTTGTCGAGCAGCTCACATACTTGGCGCATAATCTCCTTCGTCTCCTCTGGATTGATGCGGTATGGCATGCGGTTGGGTAATGATGCACGGGAATTAAGTCAATTTGATGCTCAATCCCTCGAATAGGTGGTAATCCGGTGCACGTCTTGTGGAAGGCGTCGGTGAACTCTGCAAAATGTTAGTGACGGCGAGGAGGCAAAGAAGGAAAACCGTCCTCGAATGAAAATAATGCCTCTTTGCACACAAAAGCATAGCAAACAGATTTGCTAAAATCTAGCTCATCAATATCAGATTTGGTGGCAAGTAAACATGCACTTTTCAATTTAATTTCAGAAGCAACACTAGATGGTTTATTATTAGGCTTCATTTGTTGCTCAAATTCTTTTGCCACAATCTGATTTTCGCTCTTATTTTCTCTGTTTTGCTTTATTAGCTCTATTAATATCATCTTTCAAAATGGACTCGAGGAGTCATAGGAAGCAAAGTAATATTTTATCCTTATGAACAAGAGTATCTTGATTGTTTCTACCATGGTGTACAAATTTTATCAAATTGCCATAGTCGACCAAGTAATAAGGAACATGCTTGCATAGGTACCACATCACAATCAACATAATCAGCATATGTAGAGATACTAAAATGCACACGAGCGATCGTGTTACCTTAACCTTGCGCTGTTGTTGAACCATTGGATGTAGTAAGGATGTGGATGTGGTCTTGTTGTGAGAGATAGCTTCTCCAGCATCTCCATGCTAGCCAAGTTGTTGCAGCTCCCTCCATCTCGATGGCCTTGAATAGAGCGTTCCTTCACAACTCCTTTGTATGGAACAAATTATGCATCTGATTTTGCTCGACTTGTGTAACCTGCACACTCAAAACACATTGAGCAACTAAACACTCATACTGTCGGCATCTTGACAGCCATGTATTGTGTCTCATGATCAGAATCATCTCCACCGTGTTCCTCATGTGTAATAAGAGCCAAAGTCTCCTCATCATAGTCACTAGCGGACTCATACCCACCATCCTCGTAGCAATGATCACACGTTGAGATTTGCATTCTCTGTAAAATGTCCTCTTCCCTTACAACGACGACAAATAATATCACTTGTGTGCCCTGTTGGCGCCATGGAAGAAGAAGAACTGACCCTTGTTTGCATCTACCCATGATTCTCCATTATGATATTCCTATGTGTATTTGCATGCTTGGTGGAGATCCTTGTTGCTTTTGCCATGTTTATCATGTGCCCCATGCTATTGATGCTTATTGTGTTGGGAGAGTCATGATGACCCATTGCTATTCCCATACGGCCTCTCGCCAATACATTCATGATATTGTACTCATATCTTGCTTTCATGCTTGTGTTATGACTTGTGAATTATTCATGCCCACTATTTGCACCAATGATATGTTTGCCATGATTCCTCCTAGTATGTTGCATCTTCGCACTACTAGCTTGCTTGATTTGATAGCTATGAATGCTCGCTATATTGCATCACCCATGTTCCACTACTTGCTTTCTTGGGTTGATGACATATATGCTCATGCCTCACACATGTTGAACAATTGCTCTTTCCTTTGTGTTGAGTACCATGATATCTTCACTACACCCTATGCACGTTATGCTTGGATTGTCTTGCACTTGCCCCATGTGTTTAGACATTTCACTATATTTGGTGTTGTGAATGACTCTTATGCCTACCATAGACCGTTCACTGAGCTCTTTATGCATGCTTCCTATGACCTTGAGGTAGATGCTTGTTCACTTATCACATATATTTGCATCTTGACCTCCCATTTACATGCTTGTTCCCATGATGTACTTGATTATGCTCAATTTGTATGTCCAAATGTCATGACACACTTCTTTGTCAAACCATATGCTATGCTTGATGACAACACTTGTTGGGTGAATCACCTCTTGAATGCTTAGTTTTGCTCTTACGACAACCACATTTGTTTTTCCAAGTGCTTGTTATCTTTGCTACTTTTGAAGAAATTACAAGACAGTGCGACATTGGAGAGTGCCCATTTGGAACTTCACGATGACAAGAACTTGGTGATCGACCACTTACACGGCAACACCATCTCTTTCCCATGGTGATTTGGTTTTCGATCCGAGGTCGGATCTTTCCCAAGGGAGGGATGATGCGGAGCATCCTACGGACATCACCATGTCAAGAGCCCATTTGGCAAGTGACACGTCGACATCTACTTCACACACACTAAGGTGAATCATCTCCTTTGGCGTGCTCACTTGACCCCTTCGAGGATGGCATACTACTTGACACTTCTCCGTGTGCATGCATAGGTATTGTCGAACTTCACGGACGGCGAGGAGGAGTGCAAGCGCCAAGGAACGACTACACCATCCGCGAGGGAAGCGTGGAAGAGAAGACGGAAGAAAGGAGAAGAAGACGGAGCGGCTGCAGGAGCCAGGCCGGACATCCGGACCGCCGTCCGGATCATCCGGGCTTGGCCGGATCATCCGGGTCCCCCTCCGGATCATCCGGATAATTCGTCCGAAGACACCCGAAGGCCTCATGTGAAGCCGGATCATCCGGGCCCCCTCCCGGATCATCCGGACGATGGCCGGATCATCCGGACCCCATCCGGATCATCCGGGCTTTGCCTATGTGCATGCCTCCGGGCCGAGGCCCATGTACCCATTCGCCCCCTCACTTACCCCTTCGCCCACTAGACTATAAATAGACCTCCTCCTCCCCATTTTTAGGGTTAGCAAAGTGATAGCTCATTCTTAGGTGAGCTTTGCTCCTACCTATCTCTACTCTTGAGAGAGAGAGACCACTACTCCATTGGAGGCCAAGACCTCCATCTAGGAGAAGATCCCGTGGGATATCATCAAGACCCCCTTGTGGGAAGATCCATCTAGGATATCATCAAGACCTCCTCTTGGAGATGAACCTTACCTTGTATCTTTCCCTTTGTTGTTCATGTACCTTGTGGATCTTGTGTGTTTGATTGTCTAGTGGATGTGTGATTTGGACTTGTTCTTGAGTGTTTCCCCTTGTGATTTCTCCCCGTTCTTCCCCGTGTTCATCGTGTTCTTCGAGGGATCCCACTCCAAACGTGAAAGATCGTCGCTATAGGGTTCCACCCTACATCACATGATCAAGATGCTCTTTCATGGTTTTGCTAAACACAAGAATATCATCGAAGTAAACCACAACAAAGATTCCAATGTAAGGTCGAAGGACATGATGCATGAGACGCACAAAAGTACCGGGAGCCTCCGATAAACCCATAGGCATGACTAACCATTCATATATGCCAAATTTAGTTTTGAAAGCAGTTTTCCATTCATCACCTTCATGTATGCGGATTTGATAATAGCCACTTTTAAGATCAATTTTTGAGAAAAAGTTGGCTCCACTAAGTTCATCAAGCATATAATCTAAGCGAGGAATGGGATGCCTATAGCGAACGGTGATAGCATTTATAGGTCTACAATCGGAACACAAGCGGAAACTTCCATCGGGCTTAGGCACAAGTATAACGGGAACGGCACAAGGGCTTAAGCTTTCACGTACATGACCGTTGTCGATTAGTTGTTGTACTTGCCGTTGAATCTCCTTGGTTTCTTCGGGATTGACACGGTATGGAGATTTGTTTGGAAGTGGCGCTCCGGGGATGAGGTCGATTCGATGCTCAATGCCTCGTAGAGGAGGTAGATCCGGAGGTAGCTCATCGGGGAAAACATCTTGAAATTCCTGCAAAAGAAAATTAAACACCAAAGGTAGCTTGTGAGTGGTGTTAGTGTCCGGCTGTCCATCCTTGCACACAAGGACAAAGTGCATCACACTTGATGGGTTCTCACAAACTTCTCTCATCTCACTTTTTGTGGTGAATAGTATGAGGTTTTCCTCTCTAGGCGAAGAGGCGCTCAAGTGTGGCTTGTTGCTCTCACTCATGTTTTGGTGGCTCTCTTTCTCACTCTTCTCTCTATGGTGGGTGGCTTGCTTGTCGGCTATCACTTGACTAGGAGACATGGGTCGTAGCACATATTCTTTTCCTTTCATCTTGAAGCTATAGTGGTTGGTACGCCCATTGTGGACGACGCCACGGTCGAATTGCCATGGTCGACCAAGAAGGAGGTGGCAGACGGTCATTGGGACCACATCACACTCCAAAGTGTCTTCATATGCACCAATTTTGAAAGATACTTGGACCGTATGCTCAACTATAGTGCCGGAGTCGCTTAGCCATTGAACCTTGTAGGGGTGCGGGTGCTTCTTCTTGACCAATTGAAACTTAAAGCATAGTTCTTCTGATGTAGGGTGGAACCCTAATTCGTCGATCTTTCACGTTTGGAGGGGATCCTACGGAGGAAACACGAAGAACACGCGGAAGCACGAGGGGAAACACGGGGAAAACGAGAGGAAATCACTCAACCAACAAGGAATCGATCACACAAGTGCTAGATCAACATACACACATGAGATCCACAAGATACATAGTCAACTAGGGTAAGGATACAAAGGAACCGTTCATCTCCAAGCGGAGGCCTTGATGTTCTTCCCTAGATAGGGGCCTTGAATCCACGAGGGGATCTTCCCTAGGTAGGGTCTTGAATCGAATGGATCTTCTCCTAGAGCGGAGGTCCTGATCTCCGAGGAGAAGTACCGGTGGATGAGCAAAGGCTCTCACACACAAATATGAGCTAATCCAATGCTAAGTCTCAAAGTGAGGAGAGGGGGTCCTATTTATAGACTAGGGGGCGAAGGGGTACATGGGCTCAGCCCAAGTCGCGCACACAGGCGGGGTCCGGATGATCCGGGCTGGTCCGGATGATCCGGGCTGGTCCGGATGATCCGGGTGGGGGCCCGGATGGTCCGGATGCTATGCTGGTGACGGCGCAGGGCCGGACGTCCGGCTGGCGGTCCGGATGTCCGGGCGGGATCCGGATGATCCGGGCCGGGGTCCGGATGATCCGGCTTCAGCGTGGAGGTTCTGTTGCCTTTGGTCGATTTAGCCGGATCATCCGGGCGCTGTCCGGATCGTCCGGGCCTCCGTCCGGATCGTCCGGCCTCTCTGGTCCTGGTTGCTTCTTCCTCTCCGTCTTCGCGTATGTCTTCCGCTTCCGATTCTCCTTGCTTCCTAGCTTCTTCATGGTCGACTCCTTGGTGCCTGAGTATGCATAGAGTTTCCGTTTGAGGTAGTAACCGTGTCTCATGTGAATCGAAGGAGAGTTGTGAGAGGAGTGATGTCACCTCGGTTTCAAGAGCTTTTGCACGTGCTCGAGTCATCGGTCCTTGTGGTGTTGTAGGTGTTGATGTAGAGTCCATGGGGATGATGGAAGGATGCTCCGCATCATATCCCCTCCCTTCGAAAGGATCCGACCTCGGATCTAGATCTTCATCACCATGGAAAGGCGAGAGGTCTTTGACGTTGAAGGTGTCGCTCACGTTGTACTTGTCGCTTGGTAGGTCGAGCTTGTAGGCGTTGTTGTTGTAGCGTGCTAACACCTTGAAGGGTCCATCGGCTCGAGGTAGAAGTTTGGACTTGCGTTCGTTGGGGAAGCGTTCCTTGCGAAGGTGTACCCACACGAGATCGCCTATGTTGAAGATCATGGGTTGCTTGTTGATGTTGAGCTTGGTCGCTAGTCGTTGTACTTGGCGCTCGACGGTGTTTCTTGTATCTTCATGCATCTTCTTGATGTAGCTTGCACGGGCACTTGCGTCGAGGTTGGTGCGCTCTTGTAGAGGTAGAGGTAGGATGTCCAATGGGGACAATGGGTTGAAGCCGTGAGCGACCTCGAAGGGGACTTGCCGGTCGTCGAATGTCTTCTTGCGGTTGTAGGCGTACTTTCGGCGATGGGTAGACACGCCCCCACTCCTTGATGTTCTTCTTGATCAACACGCCAAGTAGAGTGGAGAGCGTCCGGTTTGTCACCTCCGTTTGGCCGTCGGTTTGAGGATGGTATGCGGAGGAGAACAAGAGTTTGATTCGAGCTTGGCGCAAAGAGTTTTCAAAAGTAACTCAAGAACTTGGCGTCATGATCGGAGAGCGATTGACTTTGGTACTCCATGGAGGCGCAAGATTTCCCTACAAAATAGATTTGCAATATGTGAAGCATCGTCTACTTTGTTGCAAGGAATGAAATGTGCCATTTTGGAAAATCTGTCCACAACAACAAATACGGAGTCCTTTCCATTTTGAGTTCTAGGCAAACCAAGTACAAAGTCCATGCTAATGTCTTCCCAAGGTTGATAAGGAATAGGAAGAGGCATGTAAAGACCATGAGATTGAGCTTTTGACTTAGCTTTGCGGCATGTTGAGCATCTTGTGGTGAAGCGTGAGACGTCTCGAAACATCTTTGGCCAAAAGTAGTTCTTGGAGATTGTGGCGAAAGTCTTGTCGCGTCCAAAGTGTCCCATGAGTCCACCTCCATGAGCCACTTGCAAAATTAGCAAACGAAGATAAGACTCGGGTATGCAAAGTTTGTTAGCTCTCATAAGATAACCATCCTTGAGGTAATATTGTTCCCAAGATGTATGCGTCAAACATTTAGCATAATGAGGTGCAAAAGATGGATCACTAGCATACAAATCTTTGATGTGCTCAAAGCCAATAACATTCAACTCAAGTTCGGTGACAAGCGTGCATATGCGTGAAAGTGCATCGGCAACTACATTTTCTGATAGAGGCAAAGGTGTCCCGTCTTTCGATGAGATGGTGGATTTCGCTTTGGTGGAAGTCGACTTTGACGATCCGACTACGAACGTGCGAGGACGTCGCGCCTTAGCAATCGCTAAACCAACTCCGAGAGGTTATTGACCACGCCGGAGCATGATCAACTCGACGACGAAGGTGCATTTCTGCGAGCAAACGAAGAACAAGCAAGAAACTGAGATTGCAATCTGGATATTGTGAATATAAGATGAAAGCTTTATTGATCAAGGTGGGGTTTTGTGGCGCCTTTATGCAGTCGTTGAACACAAGCGAAATCTGCGAAGTTGCAGCTATGGCGAAGTTTTAATCTAAACAAAACCCGAAGTCTAAGCGACGCCCTAAGGGCTGTATATATGGGGGAAAAGGAGGGAATTTCGTGGCCCTTGAGGGTGGGGTCCGAAACCAACCCTAACTCTTGTTTCCCCACACATACGGACTCTAAAAATAGCCTATACTTAAGTATTTCGAAATTACATGGGCCTGGCCAAATAATAAGGTGATGTGACACCTAGAATAGCCTATGGACGAATATTATGATGTGGCATCTTGTATATTTCGTCCAAGGCTTCATGCACTCCTTATGGTGGCTTCAAAGTCCTAAAATCATCACTTGTAACTCCGTTCTTGATCCCCTTGCGCTTGCCATCAACTCCATGCGTGTTCTTGCTCCAATGTTCATCCTTCTCCAAGCTAGGCCCTTCATTTGTAAGCAAAACAAAGGTATACAATTTAGGCGGCATCATATTCTCATGAACATTAGAATCATTACCAAGAAGCGAAAGTACCGGTAATTTAATTGGCGTCTGTGAGCTCTAGTAATTGGTCCCGTATATGTAACAGAGAGGGGCTGTGGGTGTAACAATGGTATTGATGTCCTCATCATCCTCCCCTTCTTGAAATGAAGTCGTCCTCGACGGAAGCTCATCTTCCTTACCCAAATAAGGCTTCAAATCTGCAATGTTAAAAGTGGGACTAACCCCAAAATCTGCAGGTAGCTCAAGTTTATATGCATTATCATTTATTTTCTCTAACACCTTAAAAGGACCATCAAGACGTGGCATTAGCTTTGATTTGCGCAAATTAGGAAATCTATCTTTACATAAATGTAACCAAACAAGATCTCGGTGCAAACACAACATGTTTTCTACCCTTATCTCCAGCAAGTTTATATTTAGCATTCATCGCTCAATATTTTCCTTAGTTAACTCCTGCATTTTTAAAATCAATTGAGCGTTCTTTAGCATCAAAATTAACCTTCTCGAAGATGGAAGGGCAATAAATCAATAGGTGCACGAGGTAGGAAACCATACACAATTTCAAAAGCGGCACATCTTAGTAGTAGAATGCAATGAGCGATTATAAGCAAATTCAATATGAGGCAAGCATTCTTCCCACATTTTCTTATTATTCTTCAAAACAGCACTAAGCATAGTAGACAATGTTCTATTGACTACTTCAGTTTATCCATCGGTTTGGGGTGACAAGTAGTACTAAAAGCAGTTTAGTCCCCAACTTAGCCCATAATCATCTCCAAAAGTGGCTAAGAAATTTAGTATCACGATCTGAAACAATAGTATTTGGCACACCATGCAAGCGAATAATTTCACGAAAGAACAAATCAGCAACATTAACAGCATCATCGCTTTTATGACATGATATAAAGTGTGCCATTTTGAGAATCTATCCACGACAACAAATATGCTATCCTCCCTTCTTTGTTCGAGGTAAACCTAAAACAAAGTCCATAGATATATCCTCCCAAGGAACACTAGGTACAGAGCAAAGGCATATATAAACCATGAGGATTGAGTCGTGACTTAGCTTTTTGACATGTAGTGCAATGAGCAACAAAAGCGCTCAACATCCGTCTCATCTTTGGCCAAAAGAAATGTGTAGCAAGTATATCCTCCGTCTTCTTCACGCCAAAGTGTCCCATTAGTCCTCCTCCATCGCCTCCTGCAACAACAAAAGACGAACGGAGCTAGCTGGAATGCATAGCTTGTTAGAACGAAACACAAATCCATCATTAACGACGAACTTGTTCCATGTTCTACCTTCTTTACAATTCTGCAATACATCGCTAAATTCAGCATCATGCACATATTGATCTTTGATGGTCTCCAAACCAAATATTTAAAAGTCAAGTTGTGAAAGCATAGTATAACGACGAGACAATGCATCAGCAATAACATTTTCTTTACCCTTCTTGTGTTTAATGACATAAGGGAAAGTCTCAATGAATTCAACCCATTTAGCATGTCTACGATTTAGTTTAGCTTTATTTTTAATATGTTTCAAAGATTCATGATCAGAATGTATAACAAATTCTTTGGGCCATAAATAATGTTGCCATGTCTCTAAAGTCCGAACAAGAGCATATAATTCTTTATCATAAGTAGAATAGTTCAGACTAGGCCCACTCAATTTTTCAGAAAAGTATGCAACAGGTTTGCCATCTTGTAATAACACACCTCCTAATCCAATTCCACTAGCATCACATTCAAGCTCAAAAGTCTTATTAAAATCAGGAAGTTGGAGTAAAGGAGCATGTGTCAACTTATCTTTCAATATCGTGAAGGCTTCTTCACGTGCGGTACCCCAAACAAAAGGCACAACCTTCTTTGTAAGCTCATTGAGAGGTGCAGCAATTGTGCTAAAATCTCTCAAAGCGCCTATAGAAACCAGCGAGGCCAAGAAAACTCCTCACTTGTGTGACCGTTTTGGGCTGCGGCCAACTCTCAATAGCTTCAATCTTGGCTTTATCAACTTCAATTCCCTTTGGAGTAACAACATAGCCAAGAAAAGATACTCGGTCGGTGCAAAAGGTGCACTTCCCAAGATTACCAAACAAACGTGCATCACGTAGAGCATTAAAAACAGCACGTAAATGTTCCAAATGTTCTTCCAAAGATTTGCTATAAATCAGTATATCATCAAAATAGACTACCACAAACCGTCCAATGAAAGCACGTAAAACTTCGTTCATTAGTCT
This sequence comes from Aegilops speltoides, assembly GCA_021437245.1. Taxonomy (NCBI): domain Eukaryota; kingdom Viridiplantae; phylum Streptophyta; class Magnoliopsida; order Poales; family Poaceae; genus Aegilops; species Aegilops speltoides. Next base: position 48,364 of record JAHHZJ010002159.1, read on the forward strand.
CATGAAAGTACTAGGTGCATTAGTTAACCCAAAAGGCATGACTAACCATTCATATAAAACAAACTTAGTTTTAAATGCTGTTTTCCATTCATCTCCCAATTTCATTCGAATTTGATGGTATCCACTACGCAAATCAACTTTGGAGAATACTGTAGAGCCACTGAATTCATCAAGCATATCATCTAGCCTAGGAATAGGGTGACGATAACGAATAGTAATATTATTAATGCCTCTACAATCAACACACATACGTGATGTACCATCCTTTTTTGGCACTAGAATAATAGGAACAGCACAAGGACTAAGGGATTCGCGTATATAACCTTTGTCGAGCAGCTCCTGTACTTGACGCATAATCTCCTTCGTCTCCTCTGGATTGGTGCGGTATGGCGACGGTTGGGTAATGATGCAGGGAATTAAGTCAATTTGATGCTCAATCCCTCGAATAGGTGGTAATCCGTGGCACGTCTTGTGGAAAGACGTCGGCGAACTCTGCAAAATGTTAGTGACAGCGAGGAGGCAAAGAGGAAAACACGTCCTCGAATGAAAATAATGCCTCTTTGCACACAAAAGCATAGCAAACAGATTTGCTAAAATCTAGCTCATCAATATCAGATTTGGTGGCAAGTAAACATGCACTTTTCAATTTAATTTCGAAGCAACACTAGATGGTTTATTATTAGGCTTCATTTGTTGCTCAAATTCTTTTGCCACAATCTGATTTTCGCTCTTATTTTTCTCTGTTTTGCTTTATTAGCTCTATTAATATCATCTTTCAAAATGGACTCAGGAGTCATAGGAAGCAAAGTAATATTTTTATCCTTATGAACAAGAGTATCTTGATTGTTTCTACCATGGTGTATGAATTTTTATCAAATTGCCATGGTCGACCAAGTAATAAGGAACATGCTTGCATAGGTACCACATCACAATCAACATAATCAGCATATGTAGAGATACTAAAATGCACACGAACAGTACGTGTTACCTTAACCTTGCCGCTGTTGTTGAACCATTGGATGTAGTAAGGATGTGGATGTGGTCTTGTTGTGAGAGATAGCTTCTCCAGCATCTCCATGCTAGCCAAGTTGTTGCAGCTCCCTCCATCTACGATGACGCGAATAGAACGTTCCTTCACAACTCCCTTTGTATGGAACAAATTATGCATCTGATTTTGCTCAGCTTGTGTAACCTGCACACTCAAAACACATTGAGCAACTAAACACTCATACCTGTCAGCATCTTCAGCAGCCATGTATTGTGTCTCATGATCAGAATCATCTCCACCGTGTTCCTCATGTGTAATAAGAGCCAAAGTCTCCTCATCATAGTCACTAGCAGACTCATACCCACCATCCTCCGTAGCAATGATCACACGTTGAGATTTGCATTCTCTCGCAAAATGTCCTCTTCCCTTACAACGACGACAAATAATATCACTTGTGTGCCTGTTGACGCCATGGAAGAAGAAGAACTCTGTCTTGGCCCGGCGGTGTGCTCTTGGCGAGATAGTGGTGGTTGTGCTGCTTTCTTGTATCACGGTTGGAGGTGGCTTTGAAGGAGGTGATGGTGCGGTGGGAGTAGATGATGCACGTGGTGTCCATGATGAAGGTCGACTGCGAGAAAAGTTAGTGCGGCGCCAATGCACATCGATCCTGCACTTCACGTTCAGCTTTACAAGCAAGATGGAATAAGCGAGTGATATTATTATAATCCTTATAGTCTAGAATGGTGCGAATCTCTCTATTTAATCCACCCGTAAAGCGTGCAAGCATAGCTTCATTCTCCTCAACAATACAACATCTAATCAAGCCAGTTTGTAATTCCTGATAATATTCTTCTACAAAAAATTTTCCTTGTCTTAAGCGCTGCAATTTTTGAAGTAATTCACGTTGATAGTATGGTGGAACCCAACGAGTACGCATAGCAGTTTTCAAAGCAGCCCAAGTAGCTGGAACAGGATATAATCTACAATGTTAAGACCACCAAACACATGCAAAGCTAGTGAAAGCACAAACAGCAGTAGGAACATGTCTCTCCTCAGGATATTGTAAACATGTAAATCGTTGTTCAGTTTTTAACTCCCATGTAAGATATATATCAGGAACATATCTACCCTCAAATGGTGGAATATTCAATTTCAGTTTAGGGAGATGGTCATGATCTCGTACCTGAGGGGGAGCCCTAACATTGCCATTATTTGCATGTGGACGACCTGGTGGTTGTGGTCTTTGGTGGTTGCACGTAGTGCTGATGTTGATCAACCTCATCCTCGTAATCACCCACATACTCATCATCCTCCTCGGTACAGCAGCAGCAGCGAAAGCGATGGCGAGGAACCAAAGAAGCACCAACAGCAATGCAGCATGCGGCACCAGAATTTTGTCTGGCTCAATAGGAACACGTTGAGCTCGTCCATCTTGATTCGGAAGGGGCGAGTTGATAGAGGCAAAGGTGTCCGTCTTTCGATGAGATGGTGGATTTCGCTTTGGTGGAAGTCGACTTTGACGATCCGACTACGGCGTGCGAGGACGTCGCGCCTTAGCAATCGCTAAACCAACTCCGAGAGGTTATTGACCACGCGAGCACGATCAACGACCACGAGGGTCTATTTCCTGCGAGCAAGCGAAGAACAAGCAAGAAATTGAGATTGCAATCTGGATATTGCGAATATAAGATGAAAGCTTTATTGATCAAGGTGGGGTTACGAGGCGCCTTTGTGCAGTCGTGGAACACAAGCGAAATCTGCGAAGTTGCAGCTATGGCGAACTTTTAATCTAAACAAAACCCAAGTCTAAGCGGTGCCCTAATGGCTATATATATGGAGGAAGAGGGGTGAATTTCGTGGCCCTTGGTGGAGGGTCGAAACTAACCCTATCTCTTGTTTCCCACACATACGGACTCTAAAATAGCCTATACTAATGTATTTCGAAATTACATGGGCCTGGCCCAATAATAAGGTGACGCAGCACCTAGAATAGCCTATGGACGAATATTATGAAGTGGCATCTTGTATATTTCGTCCAAGGCTTCATGCACTCCTTATGGTGGCTTCAAAGTCCTGAAATCATCACTTGTAACTCCGTTCTTGATCCCCTTAGCATGCCATCAACTCCATGTGTGTTCTTGCTCCAATGTTCATCCTTCTCCAAGCTAGGCCCTTCATTTGTAAGCAAAACAAATGTATCCAATTTAAGCGACATCATATTCTCATGAACATTAGAATCATTACCAAGAAGCGAAAGTACACGGTAATTTAGTTGGCGTCTTGTGAGCTCTAGTAATTGGTCCGGTATGTATAGCAGCAGGGGCTGTGGGTGTAACAATGGTATTGATGTCCTCATCATCCTCCCCTTCTTGAAATGAAGTCGTCCTCGACGGCAGCTCATCTTCCTCACCCAAATATGGCTTCAAATCTGCAATGTTAAAAGTGGGACTAACCCCAAAATCTGCAGGCAGCTCAAGTTTATATGCATTATCATTTACTTTCTCCAACACTTTAAAGGGACCAGCAGCACGTGGCATTAGCTTTGATTTGCGCAAATCAGAAATCTATCCTTACATAAATGTAACCAAACAAGATCTCGGTGCAAACACAACATGTTTTCTACCCTTATCTCCGACAAGTTTATATTTAGCATTCATCGCTCAATGTTTTCCTTAGTTAACTCATGCATTTTTAAAATCAATTCAGCACGTTCTTTAGCATCAAAATTAACCTTCTCGAAGATGGAAGAGGCAATAAATCAATAGGTGCACGAGGTAGGAAACCATACACAATTTCAAAGGGCACATCTTAGTAGTAGAATGCAATGAGCGATTATAAGCAAATTCAATATGAGGCAAGCATTCTTCCCACATTTTCTTATTATTCTTCAAAACAGCCCTAAGCATAGTAGACAATGTTCTATTGACTACTTGGTTTATCCATCGGTTTGGGGTGACAAGTAGTACTAAAAAGTAGTTTAGTCCCCAACTTAGCCCATAAACATCTCCAAAAGTGGCTAAGAAATTTAGTATCACGATCTGAAACAATAGTATTTGGCACACCATGCAAGCGAATAATTTCACGAAAGAACAAATCAGCAACATTAATGACATCATCGCTTTTATGACATGGTATAAAGTGTGCCATTTTGAGAATCTATCCACGACAACAAATATGCTATCCTCCCTTCTTTGTTCGAGGTAAACCTAAAACAAAGTCCATAGATATATCCTCCCAAGGAACACTAGAGTGCAGGCAAAGGCATATATAAACCATGAGGATTGAGTCGTGACTTAGCTTTTTGACATGTAGTGCAATGAGCAACAAAAGCGCTCAACATCCGTCTCATCTTTGGCCAAAAGAAATGTGTAGCTAGTATATCCTCCGTCTTCTTCACGCCAAAGTGTCCCATTAGTCCTCCTCCATCGCCTCCTGCAACAACAAAAGGCTAAGCGGAGCTAGCTGGAATGCATAGCTTGTTAGAACGAAACACAAATCCATCATTAATGACGAACTTGTTCCATGTTCTACCTTCTTTACAATTCTGCAATACATCTTTAAAATCAGCATCATGCACATATTGATCTTTGATGGTCTCCAAACCAAATATTTTGAAGTCAAGTTGTGAAAGCATAGTATAGCGACGAGACAATGCATCGGCAATAACATTTTCTTTACCCTTCTTGTGTTTAATGACATAAGGAAAGTCTCAATGAATTCAACCCATTTAGCATGTCTACGATTCAGTTTAGCTTGACTTTTAATATGTTTCAAAGATTCATGATCGAATGTATAACAAATTCTTTGGGCCATAAATAATGTTGCCATGTTTCTAAAGTCCGAACAAGAGCATATAATTCTTTATCATAAGTAGAATAATTCAGACTAGGCCCACTCAATTTTTGAGAAAAGTATGCAACAGGTTTGCCATCTTGTAATAACACACCTCTAATCCAATTCCACTAGCATCACATTCAAGCTCAAAAGTCTTATTAAAATCAGGAAGTTGGAGTAAAGGGGCATGTGTCAACTTAGCTTTCAATACCGTGAAGGCTTCTTCTGTGCGGTACCCCAAACAAAAGGCACATCCTTCTTTGTAAGCTCGTTGAGAGGTGCAGCAATGGTGCTGAAATCTCTCACAAAGCGCCTATAGAAACCAGCGAGGCCAAGGAAACTCCTCACTTGTGTGACCGTTTTGGGCTGCGGCCAACTCTCAATAGCTTCAATCTTGGCTTTATCAACTTCAATTCCTGTGGAGTAACAACATAGCCAAGAAAAGATACTCGATTCGGTGCAAAAGGTGCACTTCCCAAGGTTACCAAACAAGCGTGCATCACGTAGAGCATTAAAAACAAGCGTAAATGTTCCAAATGTTCTTCCAAAGATTTGCTATAAATCAGTATATCATCAAAATAAACTACCACAAATCGTCCAATGAAAGCACGTAAAACTTCGTTCATTAATCTCATGAAAGTACTAGGTGCATTAGTTAACCCAAAAGGCATGACTAACCACTCATATAATCCAAACTTAGTTTTAAATGCTGTTTTCCATTCATCTCCCAATTTCATACGAATTTGATGGTATCCACTCATAAATCAACTTTGGAGAATATTGTAGAGCCACTCAATTCATCAAGCATATCATCTAGCCTAGGAATAGGGTGGCGATAACGAATAGTAATATTATTGATGCCTCTACAATCAACACACATACGTGACGTACCATCCTTTTTCGGCACTAGAATAATAGGAACAGCACAAGGACTAAGGGATTAGCGTATATAACCTTTGTCGAGCAGCTCTGTGTACTTGACGCATAATCTCCTTCGTCTCCTCTGGATTGGTGCGGTATGGTGCACGGTTGGGTAATGATGCACCGGAATTAAGTCAATTTGATGCTCAATCCCTCGAATAGGTGGTAATCCGGTGCACGTCTTGTGGAAAGGCGTCGCGAACTCTGCAAAATGTTAGTGACAGCAGGGGCAAAGAGGAAGGCACGTCCTCGAATGAAAATAATGCCTCTTTGCACACAAAAGCATAGCAAATAGATTTGCCAAAATCTAGCTCATCAATATCAGATTTGGTGGCAAGTAAACATGCACTTTTCAATTTAATTTCGAAGCAACAGTAGATGGTTTATTATTAGGCTTCATGTGTTGCTCAAATTCTTTTGCCACAATCTGATTTTCACTCTTATTTTTCTCTGTTTTGCTTTATTAGCTCTATTAATATCATCTTTCAAAATGGACTCAGGAGTCATAGGAAGCAAAGTAATATTTTATCCTTATGAACAAGAGTATCTTGATTGTTTCTACCATGGTGTCTGAATTTTATCAAATTGCCATGGTCTACCAAGTAACAAGGAACATGCTTGCATAGGTACCACATCACAATCAACATAATCAGCATATGTAGAGATACTAAAATGCACACGAGCAGTCGTGTTACCTTCACCTTGCCGCTGTTGTTGAACCATTGGATGTAGTAAGGATGTGGATGTGGTCTTGTGGTGAGAGATAGCTTCTCCACCATCTCCATGCTAGCCAAGTTGTTGCAGCTCCCTCCATCTATGATGGCCTTGAATAGAGCGTTCCTTCACAACTCCTTTGTATGGAACAAATTATGCCTCTGATTTTGCTCAGCTTGTGTAACCTGCACACTCAAAACACGTTGAGCAACTAAACATTCATACTGTCGGCATCTTGACAGCCATGTATTGTGTCTCATGATCAGAATCATCTCCACCGTGTTCCTCATGTGTAATAAGAGCCAAAGTCTCCTCATCATAGTCACTAGCGGACTCATACCCACCATCCTCGTAGCAATCATCACACGCTGAGATTTGCATTCTCTCAATAAAATGTCCTCTTCCCTTACAACGACGACAAATAATATCACTTGTGTGCCTGTTGGCGCCATGGAAGAAGAAGAGCTCTGTGCAGGCCCGGCGGTGTGCTCTTGGCGAGATAGTGGTGGTTGTGCTGCTTTCTTGTATCACGGTTGGAGGTGGCACTGAAGGAGGTGATGGTGTAGTGGAAGTAGATGATGCACGTGGTGTCCATGATGAAGGTCGACTGCGAGAAAAGTTAGTGCGGCGCCAATGCATCGATCCTGCACTTCACGTTCAGCTTTACAAGCAAGATGGAATAAGCGAGTGATATTATTATAATCCTTATAGTCTAGAATGGTCCGAATCTCTCTATTTAATCCACCCGAAAGCGTGCAAGCATAGCTTCATTCTCCTCAACAATACCACATCTAATCAAGCCAGTTTGTAATTCACGATAATATTCTTCTACTGAAATTTTTCCTTGTCTTAAGCGCTGCAATTTTGAAGTAATTCACGTTGATAATATGGTGGAACCCAACGAGCACGCATAGCAGTTTTCAAAGCAGCCCAAGTAGCTGGAGCAGGATATAATCTACAATGTTGAGACCACCAAACACATGCAAAACTAGTGAAAGCACAAACAGCAGCAGGAACACGTCTCTCCTCGGGATATTGTAAACATGTAAATCGTTGTTCAGTTTCTAACTCCCAAGTAAGATATATATCGGGAACATATCTACCCTCAAATGGTGGAATATTCAATTTCAGTTTAGGGAGATGGTCATGATCTCGTACTGAGGGGAGCCCTAACATTGCCATTATTTGCATGTGGGCGACACGGTGGTTGTGGTGCTGGTGGTTGCACGTAGTTCGATGTTGATCAACCTCCTCCTCATAATCGCCCGCATACTCATCATCCTCCTCGGTACCAGCAGCAATGATGGCAGGAGCCAAGAAGCACCAACAGCGATGATAGCAGCGGCACCGAATTTTGTCTGGCTCAATAGGAACACGTTGAGCTCGTCCATCTTGATTCGGAAGGGCGTAGTTGTTGTCGTTGCAGAGGTGCGATAGGTGCAGCCGGCGGTGGTTGTGGAAAAGCAGCGAGCAATTCATCAAACTTGCTATCAAGCTTTGTTTCAAGCGTCTTCTCAATGCCATCTATCTTCTCCATGGCCTCGTCAAATCTGTTTACCACGTCTTGCACTGTCCAATCATCATTTCTTTGAAACTTATCATGTAGCTGTTTGTTCGTCGAGTTCTCCCAATCAGTCTCATCGACTTGTGATCCTACCATGGTTAGCAGCAAATAGAAACACACAAGAATATGATCCTCTGAGACTACTAAGAAGTGGTGGTGGTGTCACAAACCCGTCAAGCAAATCTCAAATTCTTACAGTTCTTACCCAGAAGCGGTGGTGATCGGCAACCGTTGTAGTCAAAACTCTCAAAGCTTGGATATAGCGATTACGGGGAGAATCAAGCATACGGCGTAGATGTATGTAGAGTTGGGAAGGCTTATGATATGGTAGCAAAAATGTCAAGCAATAATCAATTCGAGAGATGCAAAGTTGAATAAGCGCTCAACAGCAGTCTTGTCTTTGGTCCTAGGCTGAACCGTGCTAGAGGCGCGAGCCTAGAACACTAACAAAATCACGGCTGCTGCGTAAACAAGGGAGGAGCACACTCTGAATTTTTTTCTTTTTTTTTTTTTTTTGCACTTTTTCCTCCTTTTTTTTTTTTTTGCTCGCAACAAATTTTTTGGAAAAGTCTACAAATGGTCTAAAACTGCCTAGCCAGAATTTTCGGACTTAGTTTTTTTTTTTGAAAGCTGGAACTATTTTTCTTCTGCGGATGGCTTGGAAGTTGGGGAGTCCTCTCTTTGTCACGACTCGGAGTATCGCGTGATCTCGGAAATCGAGAACAATGCAACAATTCTTGGACTCGGACTAGGGGTGGTGGCGGAGATGAATCTGGTGGAACTTCGGTTGGTGGCGGAGATGAATCTGGTGGAACTTCGGATGGTGGCGGAGATGAATCTGGTGGAACTTCGGATTGGTGGCGGATATATGTTGCGGTGGACTCGGATGGGCGTGATGGCGGCGGATATGTGGTGGCGTATATGGATTCGGATTGGCGGTGAATATGTGGTGGTGGTATATGGCGTGGCGGCGTGACAACTTGTGAGCAGAACTCGAAACTCTAAAAGACTAGGCGCTAAGACCAGCAACTTGACACGGCGATGCAACCGCAAATTCAACAAAGCAAATCTGAGAAAAGATTATGCAAAGGCTCAGATTGGTTGGACGGGATGAACTAACCCTAATTTTTTTGGCTTTTTCGTGGACTATAGGTATGAAGAACAGACTCGATCTAAACTACGAAAAGCGTAAAATCTCACCGAGCAACACGGAAATCTGATACCACTTGATAGAGGCAAAGGTGTCCCGTCTTTCGATGAGATGGTGGATTTCGCTTTGGTGGAAGTCGACTTTGACGATCCGACTACGGCGTGCGAGGGCGTCGCGCCTATAGCAATCGCTAAACCAACTCCGAGAGGTTATTGACCACGCCGAACACGATCAACGACCACGAGGGTCTATTTCCTGCGAGCAAGCGAAGAACAAGCAAGAAATTGAGATTGCAATCTGGATATTGCGAATATAAGATGAAAGCTTTATTGATCAAGGTGGGGTTACGAGGCGCCTTTGTGCAGTCGTGGAACACAAGCGGCTGTGAAGTTGCAGCTATGGCGAACTTTTAATCTAAACAAAACCCAAGTCTAAGCGGTGCCCTAATGGCTATATATATGGAGGAAGAGGGGTGAATTTCGTGGCCCTTGGTGGAGGGTCGAAACTAACCCTATCTCTTGTTTCCCCACACATACGGACTCTAAAATAGCCTATACTAATGTATTTCGAAATTACATGGGCCTGGCCCACTAATAAGGTGACGCAGCACCTAGAATAGCCTATGGACGAATATTATGAAGTGGCATCTTGTATATTTCGTCCAAGGCTTCATGCACTCCTTATGGTGGCTTCAAAGTCCTGAAATCATCACTTGTAACTCCGTTCTTGATCCTTTGCATGCCATCAACTCCATGTGTGTTCTTGCTCCAATGTTCATCCTTCTCCAAGCTAGGCCCTTCATTTGTAAGCAAAACAAATGTATCCAATTTAAGCGACATCATATTCTCATGAACATTAGAATCATTACCAAGAAAGCGAAAGTACAGTAATTTAGTTGGCGTCTTGTGAGCTCTAGTAATTGGTCCGGTATGTATAGCAGCGGGGGCTGTGGGTGTAACAATGGTATTGATGTCCTCATCGGTAGTTGTTGTCGTTTGCAGAGGTGCGATAGGTGCAGCCGACGGTGGTTGTGGAAAAGCCATGAGCAATTCATCAAACTTGCTATCAAGCTTTGTTTCAAACGTCTTCTCAATGCCATCTATCTTCTCCATGGCCTCGTCAAATCTGTTTAGCACATCTTGCACCTGTCCACTCATCATTTGCTGAAATTTATCATGTAGCTGTTTGTTCGTCGGAGTTCTCCCGGTCGGTCTCGTCGGCTTGTGATCCTGCCATGGTTAGCAACAATAGAAACACACAAGAATATGATCCTCTGGACTACTAACAAGAGGTGGTGGTGGGTGTCACAAATCCGTCAAGCAAATCTCAAATTCTTACGAGTTCGACCCAAAGCGGCGGTGATCGGCAACCGTTGTAATCAAAACTCTCAAAAGCTTGGATAGAGTGATTGCGGGGAGAGTCACACATACGGCGTAGATGTATGTGGAGCTGGGAAGGCTTATAATATGGTAGCAAAAGGGTCAACAATAATCAATTCGAGAGATGCAAAGTTGAATAAGCGCTCACGACGGTGATGCAGTCTTTGGTCCTAGGCTAGACCGTGCTAGAGACGCGAGCCTAGAACACTAACAAAATCACGGCTGCTGCACGTAAACAAGGGAGGAGCACACACTGAATTTTTTTTTTTTTTTTTTTTTTTGCACTTTTTTTCCTCTTTTTTTTTTTTTTTTTCTTTTTTGTCTAAAACTGCCTAGCCAGAATTTTTTTTTTAAACAATTTTTCTTTTTTTCGGGAAGTCCTTCTACAAATGGTCTGTCGCGTGATCTGGAAAACTGAACAATGCAACAATTATGGACTCGGACAGGATTTGGTGGCGGAGATGAATTTTTTTAAACTGGTGGCGGAGATTTTCTTCGGACTGGTGCGGATGGTGGCGGAGATGAATCTGGTGGAAGACAGTGGCGGAGTCCTTCTATGTGGTGGCGATATGGATTCGGATTGGCGGTGATCGCGGTGATATGGCAAGCGGAAATCGAGAACAATGCAACAAAGACTAGACGCTAAGGACACGACGATGCAACCGCAAATTCAACAAAATAAACTAGAAAAGATTAGGCTCGATTGGTTGGATGGCGGAGATGAATTTTTTGGCTTTTTCGTGGACTATAGGTATGAGACTCGATCTTATGAAAACCGTAAAATCTCACCGAGCAACACGGAAATGATACTACAGGCAAAGGTGACTTTCGATAAGATGGTGCATTTCGCTTTGGTGGAAGTCGACTTTGACGATCCGACTCTGCAATCGCTAAACCAACTCCGAAGTTAACAAGCATGATCAAACCACGAAGGATTTTGCAGCAAGCGAAGGATATTGATTGCAATGGATAAGCGAATATAAGATGAAAGCTTTATTGATCAAGGTGGGGTTACGTGGCGCCTTTGTGCAGTCGTTGAACACAAGCGGCACGCGAAGTTGCAGCTATGGCGAACTTTTAATCTAAACAAAACCCGAAGTCTAAACGACGCCCTAAGGGCTGTATATATGGGGGAAAAGGAGGGAATTTCGTGGCCCTTGAGGGTGGGGTCCGAAACCAACCCTAACTCTTGTTTCCCCACACATACGGACTCTAAAAATAGCCTATACTTAAGTATTTCGAAATTACATGGGCCTGGCCCAATAATAAGGTGACGCAACACCTAGAATAGCCTATGAACAAATATTATGATGTGGCATCTTGTATATTTCGTCCAAGGCTTCATGCACTCCTTATGGTGGCTTCAAAGTCCTGAAATCATCACTTGTAACTCCGTTCTTGATCCCCTTGCGCTTGCCATCAACTCCATGCGTGTTCTTGCTCCAGTGTTCATCCTTCTCCAAGCTAGGCCCTTCATTTGTAAGCAAAACAAATGTATCCAATTTAGGCAGCATCATATTCTGATGAACATTAGAATCATTACCAAGAAACGAAAGTACCTGGTAATTTAATTGGCGTGCGCGAGCTCTAGTAATTGGTCCCGTATATGTAACAGTAGGGGTTGTGGGTGTAACAATGGTATTGATGTCCTCATCATTTTCCTTGCCCTTAATGTACTTGATCACGTATGGAAAAGATTCAATAAATTCACTCCATTTGGCATGACGCTTGTTCAATTTAGTTTGACCTTTTAAGTACTTAAGCGTTTCATGATCGGTATGGATGACAAACTCATGAGGTCTAAGATAATGTTCCCAAACATGGAGGACATGCACTAAAGCATACAATTCCTTGTCATACACGGGATAGTTTAGTTGAGCACTGGAGAGTTTTTCACTAAAATAAGCAATGACTCGTTTTTGTTGCATTAAAACTCCGCCAATTCCGGTACCACTTGCATCAGAATGGACCTCAAAAGTTTTGTCAAAATTGGGCAAAGCAAGAATTGGAGCATGAGTAAGCAAAGACTTGAGCTCATCGAAAGCGTTGGCTTGCAAAGGTCCCCAAACAAAAGGAGTATTCTTCTTACTCAAAGGATGCAAAGCAGCTACGATAGTGCTAAAGTTTTTCACAAAGCGGCGATAAAAACCTGCAAGACCAAGGAAACTTCGCACTTGTTGCAAATTGGTGGGTTGGGGCCAAGTTTTAATTGCTTTGATCTTAGTTTCATCAACATGGACACCCTTGGAAGAGACAACAAAACCCAAGAAAACCACTTTGTCAACTCCAAAAGTGCATTTCTTCAAGTTGGCATAAAGACTTTCTTTTCGAAGTGTTTGCAAAACAAGCTTAACATGATCAAGATGCTCTTTCATGGTTTTGCTAAACACAAGAATATCATCGAAGTAAACCACAACAAAGATTCCAATGTATGGACGAAGTACATGATGCATGAGGCGCACAAAAGTTCCAGGAGCTTCCGACAAACCCATGGGCATAACCAACCATTCATATAAGCCAAATTTTGTTTTGAAAGCAGTTTTCCATTCATCACCCTCATGAATGCGGATTTGATAATAGCCACTTTTAAGATCAATTTTTGAGAAAAAGTTGGCTCCACTAAGTTCATCAAGCATATCATCTAGGCGAGGAATGGGATGCCTATAGCGCATGGTGATAGCATTTATGGGTCTACAATCAGAGCACAAGCAGAAAGTTCCATCGGGCTTAGGCACAAGGATAACGGGAACCGCACAAGGGCTTAAGCTTTCACGTACATGACCGTTGTCGATTAGTTGTTGTACTTGCCGTTGAATCTCCTTGGTTTCTTCGGGATTGACACGGTAGGGAGCTTTGTTTGGAAGTGGCGCTCCGGGGATGAGGTCGATTCGATGCTCAATGCCTCGAAGAGGAGGTAGACCCGGAGGTAGCTAATCGGGGAAAACATCTTGAAATTCCTGCAAAAGAGATTGAAACACCAAAGGTAGCTCATGAGTGGTGTTAGTTTGTGGTTCTCCATCCTTGCACACTAGGACAAAGTGCATCACACTCGATGGGTTCTCACACACTTCTCTCATCTCATGTTTGGTGGCGAATAGTATGAGGTTTTTCTCTCTAGGCGAAGAGGCGCTCAAATTTGGCTTGTGACTCTCACTCACTTTTTGGTGGCTCACTTTCTCACTCTTCTCTCTTTGGTTGGTGGCTTGTTTGTCGGCTATCACTTGACTAGGAGAGATGGGTCGTAGGACATATTCTTTGCCTTTCATCTTGAAGCTATAGTGGTTTCTACGCCCATTGTGGTAGACACCACGGTCGAATTGCCATGGCCGACCAAGGAGGAGGTGGCAAACGGTCATTGGGACCACATGACACTCCAAAGTGTCTTCATATGCACCGATTTTGAAGGACACTTGGACCGTATGCTCAACTCGTATAGTGCCGGAGTCACTTTGCCATGAACCTTGTATGGTTGTGGATGCTTCTTTTTGACCAATTGGAGCTTGGAGCATAGTTCTTCGCTTGCCAAGTTGTGGCAACTACCTCCATCGATGATGACCGTGACGGATCTCCCATTGATGCCGGCTTTTGTGTGGAAGATGTGGCATCGTCGGTCTTCTTTTTGGTGATGTTGAAGTGTCAAGACTTTGGAGACAACAAGAGCGGGGCTTGTATCATCATCACAAAAGACTTGATCATCTTCATCCTCGTTGATGCGCCGGTGCATGGCCACTTGCTCAATACCGTCCCTTTCATCTTCACTCATTGAGTCGTAGGTGCCATCGTCGTTGAGTATCATGGTACGCTTGTTGGTGCATTCATATGACTTGTGGCCTCGGCCGCCGCAAGTAAAACACTTGAAGGAGCTTGTCTTGACGGTCTCATCGGTTGGAGTAGATGATGAAGCACGCGGCTTGGAGTTGCTTGTAGTAGGAGGAGGACGACTTGAACTTGTAGAAGTTTTCTTGTAACTTGACTTGTCGTCGTTGCTTGGAAAAGGCTTGGTTGATGTCAAAGTTGGAGTAGTTGTTGAAGCTTGGTTGTTGGAGAGGCCGTATGTCTTGGATGAGTACTTGGCGTACTTGAAGTCATCTTGCACTTGTCGTTCCGCCTTTGTAGCTTGATGCACGAGCTCAATGAGGTCGGAATAAGGTTGGAAGTCGGCGATCTTCTTGATGGGATGGTTGAGTCCATTCAAGAATCGTGCCATTGTTTGCTCATCATCTTCCTTGACATTGGCTCGAATCATGGCAATCTCCATCTCTTTGTAGTATTCTTCAACACTCTTTGTGATGAGGACATCAATACCATTGTTACACCCATAGCCCCTGCTGCTATACATACTGGACCAATTACTAGAGCTCACAAGACGCCAACTAAATTACGGTACTTTCGTTTCTTGGTAATGATTCTAATGTTCATGAGAATATGATCTTGCCTAAATTGGATACATTTGTTTTGCTTACAAATGAAGGGCCTAGCTTGGAGAAGGATGAACATTGGAGCAAGAACACACATGGAGTTGATGGCATGCGCAAGGAGATCAAGAACGGAGTTACAAGTGATGATTTCAGGACTTTGAAGCCACCATAAGGAGTGCATGAAGCCTTGGACGAAATATACAAGATGCCACTTCATAATATTAGTCCATAGGCTATTCTAGGTCTTCGTCACCTTATTATTGGGCCAGGCCCATGTAATTTCGAAATACATTAGTATAGGCTATTTTTAGAGTCCGTATGTGTGGGGAAACAAGAGATAGGGTTAGTTTCGGACCCCTCCACCAAGGGCCATGAAATTCACCCCCTCTTCCTCCATATATACAGCCCTTAGGGCACCGTTTAGACTTGGGTTTTGTTTAGATCAAAAGTTCGCCATAGCTGCAACTTCGCTTACTTCGTTTGTGTTCAACGACCAGACAAAGGCGTCACAGAACCCCACCTTGATCAATAAAGCTTTCATCTTATATTCGCAATATCCAGATTGCAATCTCAGCTTCTTGCTTGTTCTTCGTTTGCTCGCAGGAAATAGACCCTCGTGGTCAGGTTGATCGTGCTCCGGCGTGATCAATAACCCCTCGGAGTTGGTTTAGCGATTGCTAAGGCGCGACATCCTCGCATGCTCGTAGTCGGATCGTCAAAGTCGACCTCCACCAAAGCGAAATCCACCATCTCATCGAAAGACGGGACACCTTTGCCTCTATCAAGTGGTATCAGATTTCCAGGTTGCTCGGTGAGATTTTACGATTTTAAGTAGTTTAGATCAAGTCATTCTTCATACCTACAGTCCACGAAAAAGCCACAAAAAAATTAGGGTTAGTTCATCATATCCGAACCAATCGAGCCTTTGCATAATCTTTTTCGTATTTGCATTGTTGAATTTGCGGTTGCATCGTCGTGTCTAGTTCTGGTCTTAGAGTCTAGTCTTTTAGAGTTTGAGTTCGGTCATAAGTTGTCACGCCGCCGCCGCACCATCGCTTCAATCCGTATCCATATACCACCACCGCTTATCCGCCACCGCTTGAATCCGTATCCATATACCACCACCGCTGCCATATATCATCACCAATCCGAGTTCCTTGCATATTAGGTTTGTTTTCGGGATCCATCTAGTTTTTCGATTCGTGTTTCCTTGTGCGAGTAGGTTTCGGATTCCAGCAATCTTTTGCCGTCCGTAGAAGAGGTTGGTTTCCAAAAAAAAAAAAATTCCAGCAATCTTTTGCCGTCCGTAGAAGAGTCCGGAAACCACCCTCCGTTTAGGCCCAAAATTTTCCAAAAACGCACGGGATAAAAAAATTTCTGGCTATCCTATTTTTAGGTGTTTCTAAGCGTATTGAGCAAGTCGCCGTTATAGAAAGTTTTTTTTGACCCGTTTCCAGTTTTTGGGTCCGGGCAGTTGAAAAAAAAAAATCGAAAAATTTCGTGCCCATCCTGTCAGTTTGACCTGGGAAGAGTTTTGAGACACTCGCCATTATAGTGATTTTTCGCAAAAAAAAAAGAGCAGCGCAAAAAAAAAATCAGCGCAAAAAAAAAAGCGAAAAAAATTCAGAGTGTGCTCCTCCCTTGTTTACGTGCAGCGCCGTGATTTTGTTAGTGTTCTAGGCTCGCGTCTCTAGCACGGTCTAGCCTAGGACCAGCACCGATCACCGTCGTTGGCGTTTATTCAACTTTGCATCTCTGAATTGATTATTCTTGACCCTTTTGCTACCATATTATAAGCCTTCCCAGCTCCACATACATCTCGTCGTGCGTTGGACTCTCCCCGTAATCGCTATATCCAAGCTTTGAGAGTTTTGACTACAATGGTTGCCGATCACCACCTGCTGGTGGGTAAGAGGCGGTAAGAATTTGAGATTTGCTTGACGGGTTTGTGATACACCACCACCACTTCTTCAGTAGCTCTGTAGGATCATATTCTTGTGTGTTTCTATTTGCTGCTAACCATGGCAGGATCACAAGCCGATGAGACTGATTGGGAGAACTGACGAACAAACAGCTACATGATAAGTTTCAGCAAATGATGATTGGACAGGTGCAAGATGTGCTAAACAGATTTGACGAGGCCATGGAGAAGATAGATGGCATTGAGAAGGCGTTTGAAACAAAGCTTGATAGCAAGTTTGATGAATTGCTCGTGCGTTTTCCACAACCACCGCGGCTGCACCTATCGCACCTCTGCAGCGACAACAACTCGCCCTTCCGAATCGGTATGGGCGAGCTCAGCGTGTTCCTATTGAGCCAGGACAAAATTCTGGTGCCGCTGCTCTGCTGTTGGTGCTTCTTTGGCTCCTGCCACTGCTGCTGCTGGTACAGAGGAGGATGATTTTGTGGGAGATTACGAGGATGAGGTTGATCAACATCGAACTCGTGCAACCACCAGCACCACAACCACCGGTCGTCCACATGCAAATAATGGCAATGTTAGGGCTCCCCTCAGTGCGAGATCATGACCATCTCCTAAACTGAAATTGAATATTCCACCATTTGAGGGTAGGTATGTTCACGATATATATCTTACTTGGGAGTTAGAAACTGAACAACGATTTACATGTTTACAATATCACGAGGAGAGGCGTGTTCTGCTGCTGTTTGTGCTTTCACTAGCTTTGCATGTGTTTGGTGGTCGAACATTGTAGATTATATCCTGTTCCAGCTACTTGGGCTGCTTTGAAAACTGCTATGCGTGCTCGTTGGGTTCCACCATATTATCAACGTGAATTACTTCAAAAATTGCAGCGCTTAAGACAAGGAAAAATTCTGTAGAAGAATATTATCGGGAATTACAAACTGGCTTGATTAGATGTGGTATTGTTGAGGAGAATGAAGCTATGCTTGCACGTTTTCGGGTGGATTAAATAGAGATTCAGACCATTCTAGACTATAAGGATTATAAGAATATCACTCGTTTATTCCATCTTGCTTGTAAAGCTGAGCGTGAAGTGCAGGATCGATGGGCATTGGCGGCGCACTAACTTTTCTGCAGTCGACCTTCATCATGGACACCACGCGCATCATCTACTTCCTTTGCACCATCACCTCCTTGGTGCCACCTCCAACCGTGATACAAGAAAGCAGGCACAACCACCACTATCGCCAAGAGCACACTGCTTGGGGCCTGCACAGAGCTCTTCTTCTTCCATGGCGTCAACAGGGCACACAAGTGATATTATTTGTCGTCGTTGTAAGGGAAGAGGACATTTTTGAGAGAATGCAAATCTCAGCGTGTGATGATTGCTCTTGAGGATGGTGGGTATGAGTCGCTAGTGACTATGATGAGGAGACTTTGGCTCTTATTACACATGAGGAACACGGTGGAGATGATTACGATCATGAGACACAATACATGGCTGTGAAGATGCCGACAGTATGAATGTTTAGTTGCTCAACGTGTTTTGAGTGTGCAGGTTACACAAGTGAGCAAAATCAGAGGCATAATTTGTTCCATACAAAGGGAGTTGTGAAGGAATGTTCTATTCAGCGTCATCATAGATGGAGGGAGCTGCAACAACTTGGCTAGCATGGAGATGGTGGAGAAGTTATCTCTCACCACAAGACCACATCCACATCCTTACTACATCCAATGGTTCAACAACAGCGGCAAGGTTAAGGTAACACGTCTTTGTTAGTGTGCATTTTAGATATCTCTACATATGCTGATTATGTTGATTGTGATGTGGTACCTATGCAAGCATGTTCCTTGTTACTTGGTAGACCATGGCAATTTGATAAAAATTCTGTACACCATGGTAGAAACAATCAATATACTCTTGTTCATAAGGATAAAAATATTACTTTGCTTCCTATGACTCCTGAGTCCATTTTGAAAGATGATATTAATAGAGCTAATAAAGCAAAACAGGAGAAAATAAGAGTGAAAATCAGATTGTGGCAAAAGAATTTGAGCAACACATGAAGCCTAATAATAAACCATCTCTTGTTGCTTCGAAATTAAATTGAAAAGTGCATGTTTACTTGCCACCAAATCTGATATTGATGAGCTAGATTTTAGCAAATCTATTTGCTATGCTTTTGTGTGCAAAGAGGCATTATTTTCATTCGAGGACATACCTTCCTCTTTGCCCCTGCTGTCACTAACATTTTGCGGGAGTTTGATGGCGTCTTTCCACAAGGCGTGCCACCGGATTACCACCTATTCGAGGATTGAGCATCAAATTGACTTAATTCCGGTGCATCGTTACCAACCGTGCACCATACCGTACCAATCCAGAGGTGACGAAGGAGATTATCGTCAAGTATAGGAGCTGCTCGACAAAGGTTATATCTGCGAATCCCTTAGTCCTTGTCTGTTCCTATTAATCTAGTGCGAAAAAGGATGGTACGTCACGTATGTGTGTTGATTGTAGAGGCATCAATAATATTACTATTCGTTATCATCACCCTATTCCTAGGCTAGATGATATGCTTGATGAATTGAGTGGCTCTACAATATTCTCCAAAGTTGATTTGCGTAGTGGATACCATCAAATTCGTATGAAATTGGGAGATGAATGGAAAACAGCATTTAAAACTAAGTTTGGATTATATGAGTGGTTAGTCATGCCTTTTGGGTTAACTAATGCACCTAGTACTTTCATGAGATTAATGAGCGAAGTTTTACGTGCTTTCATTGGACGATTTGTGGTAGTCTATTTTGATGATATACTGATTTATAGCAAATCTTTGGAAGAACATTTGGAACATTTACGTGCTGTTTTTAATGCTCTCGTGATGCACGTTTGTTTGGTAACCTTGGGAAGTGCACCTTTTGCACCGACCGAGTATCTTTTCTTGGCTATGTTGTTACTCCACAGGAATTGAAGTTGATAAGGCCAAGATTGAAGCTATTGAGAGTTGGCGCAGCCCAAAGCAGTCACACAAGTGAGGAGTTTCCTTGGCCTCGCTGGTTTCTATAGGCGTTTTGTGAGAGATTTCAGCACCATTGCTGCACCTCTCAACGAGCTTACAAAGAAGGATGTGCCTTTTGTTTGGGGTACCCATACTGGGAAGAGGCCTTCACGGTATTGAAAGCTAAGTTGACACATGCTCCTTTACTCCAACTTCCTGATTTTAATAAGACTTTTGAGCTTGAATGTGATGCTAGTGGAATTGGATTAGGAGGTGTGTTATTACAAGATGGCAAACCTGTTGCATACTTTTACGAAAAATTGAGTGGGCCTAGTCTGAATTACTCTACTTATGATAAGGAATTATATGCTCTTGTTAGGACTTTAGAAACATGGCAACATTATTTATGGCCCAAAGAATTTGTTATACATTCGATCATGAATCTTTGAAACATATTAAAAGTCAAGCTAAACTGAATTGTAGACATGCTAAATGGGTTGAATTCATTGAGACTTTCCTTATGTCATTAAACACAAGAAGGGTAAAGAAAATGTTATTCTTGATGCATTGTCTAAATAAGCTATACTATGCTTTCACAACTTGACTTCAAAATATTTGGTTTGGAGACCATTAAAGATCAATATGTGCATGATGCTGATTTTAAAGATGTATTGCAGAATTGTAAAGAAGGAAGAACATGGAACAAGTTTGTCGTTAATGATGGATTTGTGTTCGTGCTAACAAGCTATGCATTCCAGCTAGCTCCGTTCGTCTTTTGTTGTTGCAGGAGGCGCATGGAGGAGGACTAATGGGACACTTTGGCGTGAAGAAGATGGAGGGCGTACTTGCTACACATTTCTTTTGGCCAAAGATGAGACGGATGTTGAGCGTTTTATTGCTCATTGCACTACATGTCAAAAAGCTAAGTCACGACTCAATCCTCATGGTTTATATATGCCTTTGCCTGTACCTAGTGTTCCTTGGGAGGATATATCTATGGACATTGTTTTAGGTTTACCTAGAACAAAGAAGGGGAGGGATAGCATATTTGTTGTCGTGGATAGATTCTCGAAAATGGCACACTTTATACCATGTCATAAAAGCGATGATCTTTGTCAATGTTGCTGATTTGTTCTTTCGTGAAATTATTCGTTTGCATGGTGTGCCAAATACTATTGTTTCAGATCGTGATACTAAATTTCTTAGCCACTTTTGGAGATGTTTATGGGCTAAGTTGGGGACTAAACTACTTTTTAGTACTACTTGTCACCCCCAAACTGATGGACAAACTGAAGTAGTCAATAGAACATTGTCTACTATGCTTAGGGCTGTTCTAAAGAAAAATAAGAAAATGTGGGAGGAATGCTTGCCTCATATTGAATTTGCTTATAATCGTTCATTGCATTCTACTACTAAGATGTGCCCTTTTGAAGTTGTGTATGGTTTCCTACCTCGTGCACCTATTGATTTGTTGCCTCTTCCATCTTCAGAGAAGGTTAATTTTGATGCTAAAGAACGTGCTGAGTTGATTTTAAAAATGCATGAGTTAACTAAGGAAAACATTGAGCGTATGAATGCTAAATATAAACTTGCTGGGGATAAGGGTAGAAAACATGTTGTGTTTGCACCTGGAGATCTTGTTTGGTTACATTGAGCGTAAGGATAGATTTCCTGATTTGCGCAAATCAAAGCTAATGCCACGTGTTGCTGGTCCCTTTAAGGTGTTGGAGAAAGTAAATGATAATGCATATAAACTTGAGCTGCCTGCAGATTTTGGGGTTAGTCCCACTTTTAACATTGCAGATTTGAAGCCATATTTGGGTGAGGAAGAAGAACTTCCGTCGAGGACGACTTCATTTCAAGAAGAGGAGGATGATGAGGACATCAATACCATTGTTACACCCACAGCCCCTGCTGCTATACATACTGGACCAATTACTAGAGTCGCGCACGCCAACTAAATTACCAGGTACTTTCGTTTCTTGGTAATGATTCTAATGTTCATGAGAATATGATGCTGCCTAAATTGGATACATTTGTTTTGCTTACAAATGAAGGGCCTAGCTTGGAGAAGGATGAACATTGGAGCAAGAACACACATGGAGTTGATGGCATGCGCAAGGAGATCAAGAACGGAGTTACAAGTGATGATTTCAGGACTTTGAAGCCACCATAAGGAGTGCATGAAGCCTTGGACGAAATATACAAGATGCCACTTCATAATATTCGTCCATAGGCTATTCTAGGTCTTCGTCACCTTATTATTGGGCCAGGCCCATGTAATTTCGAAATACATTAGTATAGGCTATTTTTAGAGTCCGTATGTGTGGGGAAACAAGAGATAGGGTTAGTTTCGGACCCCTCCACCAAGGGCCATGAAATTCACCCCCTCTTCCTCCATATATACAGCCCTTAGGGCACCGTTTAGACTTGGGTTTTGTTTAGATCAAAAGTTCGCCATAGCTGCAACTTCGCGTGCCGTTTGTGTTCAACGACGGACAAAGCGCCACAGAACCCCACCTTGATCAATAAAGCTTTCATCTTATATTCGCAATATCCAGATTGCAATCTCAGCTTCTTGCTTGTTCTTCGTTTGCTCGCAGGAAATAGACCCTCGTGGTCAGGTTGATCGTGCTCCGGCGTGATCAATAACCCCTCGGAGTTGGTTTAGCGATTGCTAAGGCGCGACGTCCTCGCATGCTCGTAGTCGGATCGTCAAAGTCGACCTCCACCAAAGCGAAATCCACCATCTCATCGAAAGACGGGACACCTTTGCCTCTATCACTTTGTTCCTTGTTTAAGGAGTTGTAGCTTCTTGAAGAGATCACGGTTGTAGTAGGTGGGCACAAAGCGTGCTCGCATGACATCCTTCATTTGAGCCCAAGTGGTGATTGGAGGTTCACCTCTTGCTTGTCGGCGCTCAAGGACTTGTTCCCACCATATGAGCACATAGTCTTGGAACTCAAGTGATGCCATAGCGATCTTCTTCTCTTCCTCATAGTTGTGCAAACGAAAGATTTTGTCGACCTTCAATGCCCATGAGAGGTACTCTTCGGGATCATTGGTTCCATTGAACTTGGGCATTGTGAACTTGAGCTTGCCATAGCGTTGCTCTTCATTGTGTTGAGGTCGAAGTTGATGATGACGTTCTTGTCGTGGAGGGTAATCATCCTCATGTTGCTCTTGGCGAGGAGGAAGTCCATGATCAACTTGTTCTTGTTGACCTTGAGGTTGAGGTTGAGCTTGAGGAGCTTGGCGTTCGCACGCGGATGGTAGTTCCTCTCTTGTATTTCTTCGCGAAGTGCTTCCTCTTGATTGCGCCTTTCGCGATTGCGGTTGTCGAGCTCGAGTTGATGCTTGAAGGCGCGTTCGCCTCAAGAGCTTGTGCTTCGCATTGTTGTTGTTGAAGAGCGTTTAGTCTCGGCGTCTTGTTGCTCTTGGTGTAAGCGCGCTCGTTCTTGTTCTTGTTTGTGGCGAAGATGTTGTCGTTCTTGTGCTTGAGCAAACGCCATTTGGCTCGATTGAGGACGAGAACTTCTTCATCAACTTGCTCTTGGAGATTCTTGTCGTGTAGCGGGTTGCGAGATGCATAGCGGTCTTGACGCTTGTGGCTCGGCGAAGAATGTTCGATGGCGGTGTAGTTGTGTCGGAGAAGGAGTCGTCGGAGTGGCGACTTGAGTGGCTCCGTCTTGAGTGTGAAGAGGTAGAAGTACGCGGTTCACCAACAAGGCACGGATCTCGTCCATTCTTGCATCGTTCTCTTTCTTGTCTTGTCGAGTTTGTTGTCGAAGTAATCTCGTATGCGCTTCTCGGAGAGTCGCAAGTCGGTGGAGAGGTTGTCGATCGTTTCGCTCATTGCTTGTTGCTCTTGATGGAGAGCTCGTTGCGCGCCAAAGAGGTGGCTCTTGGTGACGTAGGATGACATTTCGTCGTCTTGCTCGATGAAGAGTGGATTTGTAGAAGAACTTGGCCTATCCATCATTTCAAGCAAATTGTGAGTTGTAGAAGGAAAAGAATGAATACCAATGTACCTTTGACCGAAGTTGAAGATGAATCAAGTTCACTCAAATGCGGACAATGAAATAGCACTATTGGTACCGATCCTTGTCGATTCTCACACCTATACAAGTAAAAGCTTTTGGTGGAGCTTGGTTAGGATGGTGGCACAAAATTGATTGCAATCGTTAGCTTGACTCAAAAATGTTGAAGAAGATTCGCAAATTCGCATATGCAACAAGTAGTCCAAGCAAGTAGTGGTACACGGAAACACACACATAAATAGATAAATGGGATTGTGCAAATCAAAAGTGAGCCAAAATATGGAATCCACGAAAATGCTCTTGTTGCACAATACTAGAGAGACGCTAGCACGATTGCACAATAGGCGGATACGGAGCTTGTGCACAACCTACTAGGCAAAAATGCAACGATCTCTATCCCATGTATGCTATATGTATGGTGTATCGGTGCAATGATCCAAGATGATCTTATATGACAATCTTAATGGCGTATGATGCTATGCTTGTTGCTTATAAGCTCTTTGCTTATCTTCCCTCTTTGCTTAAAAGCTTGAGTGGCTCTTTCTCTTTTGAGCTCTTTTCTTATGCAAACTTGACGAACTAAGATAGCGATTGTGTATGCGATGACAACTTTGTGACACACAAGTTGATTCCGAGATATGCACCTCGATTGTATGTATGATATGGTGTATGCAACTAATGTGCACAAGTCACGTTGCCGGCAATACTCAAAGGCTAGTCTCGGTGGGTAAGCAGCGCAAAAGATGGTATATGATGGCTATCAATGCAATTACAAGGTATGACAAAGATGTCGTCGATGTTACCGTCCAGTAGCGAAGATGAGTAGCCGACCAAAGTGGCGTTTGTTGTTGATGTCACACGCGCCTAAATAGCGAAACACAAGAGGACACGGAAATCTCTCTCAAATTGTCGAACTCAAGATCGAATGGTAGTACGGAGGTTGAGTCTTGGGGTTTGGCAAGTGGAGATGGTGGTGGATAGGGTGGGGAGGATGTATGGATGTGTGGATGGTGGACTGCAGAGCTGCAGATTCAAGAGAGGAAGCGGATGATCCGGGCCAGGGCCGGATGATCGGGCGAGTCGGATGATCCGGGACTTGGTCCGGATGATCCGGCAGGTCAACCACGCACGGAATGGCTCGGGAAGAACACGAAAATGTGGTGGAATTTGGCGATTTCGGGATTTTGGGTGGATTTCGAGGGGGAGAAGGTGGCGAAACACAAGATCCACGAGTTACACACGAATCCACGGATCAAAAACAACAAAACATCATCAAAACTAACAAATCACAAAAATTTGGGGGTATTTTTGTGGGGATTTTCGGGTTTTAGGGCGAAAACAACAAAATCAAGCTAGAAATCACGGTAGGGGCTCCAAAAGCGTGATCAACGTGGCTCATGATACCATATGATGTAGGGTGGAACCCTAATTAAATCGATCTTTCACGTTTGGAGGGATCCTACGGGGAAACACGAAGAACACGCGGAAGCACGAGGGAAACACGGGAAAACGAGAGGAAATCACTCAACCAACAGGAATCGATCACACAAGTGCTAGATCAACATACACACATGAGATCCACAAGATACATAGTCAACTAGGGTAAGGATACAAAGGAACCGTTCATCTCCAAGAGGAGGCCTTGATGTTCTTCCCTAGATAGGGGCCTTGAATCCACGAGGGATCTTCCCTAGGTAGGGTCTTGAATCCGAATGGATCTTCTCCTAGACGGAGGTCCCGATCTCCGAGGAGAAGTACCGTGGATGAGCAAAGGGTCTCCACACAAATATGAGCTAATCCAATGCTAAGTCTCAAAGTGAGGAGAGGGGTCCTATATATAGAGTGCAGGGGCGAAGGGTACATGGGCTCAGCCCAACACGCCAAGACAAAGCGCTGGCGGATGATCCGGCGGACGGTCCGGATGATCCGGGTGGGGGCCGGATGGTCCGGTGCTTTCTGCTGGTGACGGCGAGGCGGACATCCGGTGGCGGTCCGGATGTCCGGGCGGGATCCGGATGATCCGGGCCGGGGCCCGGATGATCCGGCTTCAGCGTGGAGGTTCTATTGCCTTCGGTCGATTTAGCGAATCGTCCGGACCGGGGTCCGGATCATCCGGGCTCTGTCCGGATCGTCCGGGCCTCCGTCCGGATCGTCCGGCCTCTCTGGTCCTGGTTGCTTCTTCCTCTCCGTCTTCACGTATGTCTTCCGCTTCCTATTCTCCTTGCTTCCTAGCTTCTTCATGGTCGACTCCTTGGTGCCTGAGTATGCATAGAGTTTCCGTTTGAGGTAGTAACCATGTCTCATGTGAATCGAAGGAGAGTTGTGATAGGAGTGATGTCACCTCGGTTTCAAGAGCTCTTGCACGTGCTCGAGTCATCGGTCCTTGTGGTGTTGTAGGTGTTGATGTAGAGTCCATGGGGATGATGGAAGGATGCTCCGCATCATCTTCACTTGCCAAGTTGTGGCAACTACCTCCATTGATGATGACCTTGACGGACCGCCCATTGATGCCGGCCTTGGTGTGGAAGATGTGGCATCGTTGGTCTTCTTCTTGTTGATGTTGAAGTGTCAGGACCTTGGAGACAACGAGAGCGGGGCTCGTATCTTCATCACAAAAGACTTGATCATCTTCATCCTCGTTCACGCGCCGGTGCATGGCCACTTGCTCAATAGCTTCCATTTCATCTTCACTCATTGAGTCGTAGTTGCCATCGTCGTTGAGGATCATGGTTTGCTTGTTGGTGCATTGGAAGGACTTATGGCCTCGGCCGCCACATGTGAAGCACTTGATTGAACTTGTCTTGATGGTCTCATCGGTCGGAGTAGAGGAAGTAGCACGCGGCTTGTAGTTGCTTGTAGTAGGAGGAGGACGACTTGAATTTGACGAAGGTTTCTTGTATGTTGTCTTGTCGTCGATGCTTGGAGAAGGCTTGGTTGAAGTAGATGTTGGAGGAGTTGTTGAAGCTTGATTGTTGGAGAAGTTGTATGTCTTGGAGGAGTACTTGGCGTACTTGAAGTCATCCTGCACTTGACGTTCCGCCTTGGTTGCTTGATGCACTAGCTCGATGAGGTTGGAGTAGGGTTGGAAGTCGGCGATCTTCTTGATGGGATGATTGAGTCCATTCAAGAATCGTTCCATTGTTTGCTCATCATCTTCCTTGACATTGGCTCGAATCATGGCTATCTCCATTTCCTTGTAGTATTCTTCAACACTCTTTGTTCCTTGCTTGAGGAGTTGTAGCTTCTTGAAGAGATCACGGTTGTAGTAGGTGGGCACAAATCGTGCTCACATGACATCCTTCATTTGAGCCCAAGTGGTGATTGGAGGGTCACCTCTTGCTTCTCGGCGCTCAAGGACTTGTTCCCACCATATGAGCACATAGTCTTGGAACTCAAGTGATGCCATTGCGATCTTCTTCTCTTCCTCATAGTTGTGCATACGAAAGATTTTGTCGACCTTCAATGCCCATGAGAGGTATTCTTCCGGATCATTGCTTCCATTGAACTTGGGCATTGTGAACTTTAGCTTGCCATAGCGTTGCTCTTCATTTTGGTAGCGGTTATGTGTCGCTCTTGCCTTGGAGGGTCCTCGAATGCTCGTTCCTCATGATTTTGCTCTTGGTGTGGAGGAGGGTCTTGAAGCACTTGTTCCCCTTGGTGTCGCTCTTGTTGCGCTTGAGGTTGAGGTGGAGCTTGGCGAGCTTGTGGAGGAGCTTGAGAAACTTGGTGATGAGGACATCAATACCATTGTTACACCCACAGCCCCTCTTGTTACATATCTGGGACCAATTACTAGAGCTCTCAAGACGCCAATTAAATTACCAGTACTTTCGTTTCTTGGTAATGATTCTAATGTTCATGAGAATATGATGCTGCCTAAATTGGATACATTTGTTTTGCTTACAAATGAAGGGCCTAGCTTGGAGAAGGATGAACATTGGAGCAAGAACACGCATGGAGTTGATGGCATGCGCAAGGGGATCAAAAACGGAGTTACAAGTGATGATTTCAGGACTTTGAAGCCACCATAAGGAGTGCATGAAGCCTTGGACGAAATATACAAGATGCCACTTCATAATATTAGTCCATAGGCTATTCTAGGTGCTGCGTCACCTTATTATTGGGCCAGGCCCATGTAATTTCGAAATACTTAAGTATAGGCTATTTTTAGAGTCCGTATGTGTGGGGAAACAAGAGTTAGGGTTGGTTTCGGACCCCATCCTCAAGGGCCACGAAATTCCCTCTTTTCCCCCATATATACAGCCCTTAGGGCGTCGTTTAGACTTTGGGTTTTGTTTAGATTAAAAGTTCGCCATAGCTGCAACTTCGCGTGCCGTTTGTGTTCAACGACCGGACAAAGGCGTCCACAGAACCCCACCTTGATCAATAAAGCTTTCATCTTATATTCGCAATATCCAGATTGCAATCTCAGTTTCTTGCTTGTTCTTCGTTTGCTCGCAGGAAACAGACCCTCGTGGTCAGGTTGATCGTGCTCCGGCGTGGTCAATAACCTCTCGGAGTTGGTTTAGCGATTGCTAAGGCGCACCATCGTGCACGTTTGTAGTTGGATCGTCAAAGTCGTCTCCACCAAATCAATAGTTATCATCTCATCGAAAGATCGGGACACCCCGGCTCTATCATTGACGGTGCACACGTGGTCGATAGTTCCTTTCTTGTATTTCTTCTCGAAGGGCTTCCTCTTGATTACGCCGTTCGCGATTGCGGTTAGCGATGGCTCGACTTGATTCTTGGAGGCACGTTCGCCTCAATAGCTTGTGCTTCGTTGTTGTTGTTGAAGGCGTTGGGCCTCGGCATCTTGTTCCTCTTGGTGTAGAGCCGCTCGTTCTTCTTCTTCTTGGCAGCGAAGGCGTTGTCGTTCTTGAGCTTGAGCAAAGGCGACTTGATTTGCTTGATGACGAGGGACTTGCTCATCAACTTGCTCTTGTGAATGCTTGGCGTGTAGCGGATCTCGAGATGCATGATGATCTTGACGCGCGGCTCGTCGAAGAATGGTTGATGACGGTGTACTTGAGCCGGAGAAGGTGTCGTCGGAGTGGCGACTTGAGTGGCTCCGTCTTGAGTAGGAAGAAGTTGAAGGAGGCCGGTTGACCAACAAAGCTCGGATCTCGTCCATTCTTGCATCGTTCTCTTGCTTGTGCGCGTTGAGCTTGTTGTCGAAGTAGTCGCGTGTACGTTGCTCGGAGAGTCGTAAGTCGGCGGCGAGGTTGTCGATGCGGTCGTTCATTGCTTGTTGCTCTTGATGGAGAGCTCGTTGTGCACCAAAGAGGTGGCTTTTGGTGACGAAGGATGACATGTCGTCGTCTTGCTCGATGAAGAGTGGGTTGGTAGAAGAACTTGGCCTATCCATCATAAGAATGTGGTGGTGAGTAGGAAAATGAGAGAACAAAACCAAAGTTACCTTTTCCGAAGATTGTGGATGTAACAAGTACGATCCCACATGATGTTACAATAGGGGAATTGGTACCGGGAATTGTTTCTCACACCTACAAGTAAATGGTCTATGGAGGAGCTTGGTTAGGCAAGGCACAAATAATTCAAGCAAATGTTAGTCAAGATGTTGATAAAGTTGAGAAGATTCACAAATGGAAAATAAGACAAATAGATCAACCTCCTAAGATAACACTAGGACACACACACGGAAGATACATGGGATCCGCACAACCAAGGAATGAGCTCGAAGATATCGAAACACGGGAAAACCTCTTGTCGTCACGGATACTAGAGGCGCTAGCTCGATTGCACTAATGGGCTAGATACGCTAGTGCACCAACCTAACGAGAGAATTTACTCGTCTCACTATCCCAAGTATGCTTATGTATGTGGTGACCAAGATGATGCCGCGAATGCGAAGGCTCGATGCTATTGCTTATAAGCTCGTGCTTTTCCTCTCTTTTGCTTAAAAGCTTTTATCACTTTTTTCAACTATGCCACGATGCTTGATATGCGAGCCACACAACAAGGTAACAAGTAGTAGATGCAGGATGGACGGACACTAAATGGTGCACTAAGGCGTGGCCCGCAATACTCAACAAGCTAGTCTCGATGGGTAAGCTATGCAAAATGGCTCAAAGCTATCAAGTTAGTGACAAGGGGTACAAGGTGTAAATCGAGGTTACCGTCCTTGCTTACGGTTGAAGATGATCTTGTCGAAGCGAAGTGTTGTTCGAGTCGATGATTGGTGGCGATGACGATACCAAGTTGCGCCTAAGTAGCCGAAACACCTTAGGACACAAGAGAAATCGCAACCGAACACTCAACAAACACGTGGAATGCTATGGAAGAACACAAGAGGTGGTGGTGAAACAAAATGAGAAAAACAGAAAAATGGCCGAAAGTACCTGGATAGTCCGTGCGCACGGGGTAAGTGAGGCCCGTGTGCACGGGTCTCCGAGAGCGGATGAACTTACGTGATTTCATGGTAATTGCGTTTTGGCCAAATTCAGTGGGGATGTGTGGTGATAGAGGCAGAGGTGTCCGTCTTTCGATGAGATGGTGGATTTCGCTTTGGTGGAAGTCGACTTTGACGATCGACTCTGGCGTGCGAGGGCGTCGCGCATATAGCAATCGCTAAACCAACTCCGAGAGGTTATTGACCACGCGGAGCACGATCAACGACCACGAAGGTCTGTTTCCTGCGAGCAAACAAAGAACAAGCAAGAAACTGAGATTGCAATCTGGATATTGCGAATATAAGATGAAAGCTTTATTGATCAAGGTGGGGTTCTGTGACGCCTTTGTCTGGTCGTTGAACACAAACGAAGTACGCGAAGTTGCAGCTATGGCGAACTTTTAACTAAACAAATCCCAAGGAAAAAGCTACTAGATGGATCTACTTATATAGGAGCAAGGGGTGGCGGCCAAGGAGGTGGGAGGACGTCCCAAGGCAGCCTAAAACTAACCCTAGGTCGTACAAGGCTCATGGGCCCAAGTGGAGGTGACGTAACACCTTTGGACTTGTAGTTTGACTCGGATTCTGCTGCAGCGTCAGATTGTTTCGTCCATAACTCAACGCTCCGGATGGATTTTAAGGTGATTCGAATTGTGCTGGAAAGAGCATGAAATCTACTTTCCAACAAAAAAGAATCACCCAATTCGGAGTCCGTATGAAAAAGTTGTTGACGTTTTGAGTCAGGTATGACTGTGCAGTCCGAATCTGAGTCCAGAACGTGAGAGACTTCGACTCTATCTTCTCTTGGGCCAAAAGTGACGTGAGAGAACTTTTTGAACAGCAAATAAACATCTCTTTCTTCCTTATCTTCATATGTGGATTGTACAAATGTCCCATACAGCTGCAATTAGACAAAAGCATAAAAGTGTGTGAAGTATTTTTGTTACGGATAACATAAATAGATTATTGAATAGTTTGCACTAGAAATCACCTGACAAATATGCATGCATGCAATATTTTTGGTCATATCCAAGGTAGTCATGTCCTCATCACAAGTTGTGAAAGCATAGTATAGCGACGAGACAATGCATCAGCAATAACATTTTCTTTACCCTTCTTGTGTTTAATGACATAAGGGAATGTCTCAATGAATTCAACCCATTTAGCATGTCTACGATTCAGTTTAGCTTGACTTTTAATATGTTTCAAAGATTCATGATCAGAATGTATAACAAATTCTTTGGGCCATAAATAATGTTGCCATGTTTCTAAAGTCCGAACAAGAGCATATAATTCTTTATCATAAGTAAAATCTTTCCAAGTTGTGGGTTGGTTATCAATGTTTTTCTTACAATGCACACTCCACCAAATGAAGCAAAACCAGTAAATGCTCTAGTGGCAGCTCGTACTCGCTCAAGTTCAGAAAAAACATGGTGACTAAAAACTTGTTCTACTTCAAGCTCCCAAGCTAGGTAAATAGCAGGATTAAATCTACCCTCAAATGACGGTAAAGAGCTAACTGGCCATGTGCTTGTGTGTGTTGTCCCAACTCTCGTGATGGTGAAGATGTGTTCGTCGTCCAAGAACTTCTATCTCCTAAACCTGTCATGATTAGTAGAAACAAGAAACAAAATTCAAGAATAATGTTCCTATGAACTACTAGGATGTGGTTGTAAAGTGCTCACAGAAAGCAAATATCAATATCTTACAAGTTCTTACCATGCGGCAGGTGGTGACAGCAACCAGCGTGTCAAGTAATTCAAGATTGTGTAAAGCGATTGCTGTGGGAACGATGTATACACGGTGTAGAAATATGTGGAGCTTGGTTGGCTATATATGGTAGCAAAAGATTAGCAATAATCAATTCAAAGATGCAATGTTGAATAAACGCTCAACGACGGTATCAGGCTGGTCCTAGGCTAGACCGGACTAGAGACGCGAGCCTAGAACACTAATGAGGTCACGGCGTAGCACAACTAGCATCAATCAAGGATACTAAGTAGCTCTTGACAGCAAGATATAAGTGAAGATCACAACGGCAGTGAAGATAATGATGAAAAACAACTACCAAGCAGGATATACAACAACTCTCTCTCCAACTTTCCTCTTGAAAAGTTTGAGAAAATTTTCTGATAAATTCTTTCAAAGAATGCTACTAACTCAAACTTTCCAATGCAAAAAGAATCACTCAATTCCGAGTTGATATGAGGAGTCAAAGAATTCTAAAACTGGCCTGAAAAATTGGAACAAGCTGTGTTCACGAACTTCGGAGGGCAAAAAGACCTATTTAGAAGCCGATTTTGAGGTGTGAAATATTGAACTACCTTCTGCAACTATTTAGATGCGGCTCGTCGCTAGCTTCAATTTGAGTACTCACGGAGCCAAAACGGACTTCGTATGAGGAAGATACACCTGTTTTACTGAACAGTGCGCAAAACTGATTCCAATCCGAATTCAGGTACGAGATTGATTGTAGATAGATCCGATTTTTTTTCTTCTCTCACTTTTTCTTTTTTTTTCTTTCCTTTTTTCTCTCTTTTTTTTCTCTATCTTTTTTTTATCCCTCTTTCCAAGACAAACTAGATAAGATGCACATTGGATCAGGCGAAGATGTGAATGACCTCAACTATGATTATGACAATGAACAGTGCGTAGCACGTGGTGGAAATTAATAGATGGGATGCTGGACAGCGGAAGGGATAATGATGCAGTGGCGGCGTAACTAATGTGAACAGAACTCGAAACTCTAAAGGAACTAGACACTAAGACCAGCAACTGACACGACGATGCAACCGATAATTCAACTATGCAAGCAACGAATAAAAAATTGCAAAGGCTCAGACTGGCTTGGATAAAGGATGAACAGATCTAACTTTTTTTGTGGCTTTTTCATGGACTATAGGTATGAATGACAGATCCGATCTAAACTATGAAAAACTATAAAATCTCACCGAGCAACCTGAAAACTGATACCACTTGATAGAGGCAGAAGTGTCCCGTCTTTCGATGAGATGGTGGATTTCGCTTTGGTGGAAGTCGACTTTGACGATCCGACTACGAACGTGCGAGGACGTCGCGCCTTAGCAATCGCTAAACCAACTCCGAGAGGTTATTGACCACGCCGGAGCACGATCAACCTGACCACGAGGGTCTATTTCCTGTGAGCAAACGAAGAACAAGCAAGAAACTGAGATTGCAATCTGGATATTGCGAATATAAGATGAAAGCTTTATTGATCAAGGTGGGGTTCTGTGGACGCCTTTGTCTGGTCGTTGAACACAAACGGCACGCTGCGGTTGCAGCTATGGCGAACTTTTGATCTAAACAAAACCCAAGCAAAAAGCTACTAGATGGATCTACTTATATAGGGGCAAGGGGTGGCGGCCAAGGAGGTGGGAGAACGTCCCAAGGCAGCCTAAAACTAACCCTAGGTCGTACAAGGCCAATGGGCCCAAATGGAGGTGACGTAACACCTTTGGACTTGTAGTTTGACTCGGATTCTGGTGCAGCGTCAGATTGTTTCGTCCATAACTCAACGCTCCGGACGGCTTTTAAGGTGATTCCAATTGTGCTGGACAGAGCATGAAATCTACATTCCAACAAAAAAAGAATCACCCAATTCGGAGTCCGTATGAAAAAGTTGTTGACGTTTTGAGTCAGGTATGTCTGTGCAGTCCGAATCTGAATCCAGAACGTGAGAGACTTGGACTCTATCTTCTCTTGGCCCAAAAGTGACGTGAGGACTTTTTGAACAGCACCTAAACTTCTCCTTTTCCCTTATCTTCATATGTGGATTGTACAAATGACCCATACACCTGCAATTAGACAAAACACAAAAGTATGTGAAGTATTTTTGTTCTGGAT
This sequence comes from Aegilops speltoides, assembly GCA_021437245.1. NCBI lineage: Eukaryota > Viridiplantae > Streptophyta > Magnoliopsida > Poales > Poaceae > Aegilops > Aegilops speltoides. The sequence goes on from JAHHZJ010002159.1 coordinate 82,568, forward strand.
AACATAAATATATTATTGAATAGTTTGCACTAGAAATCACCTGACGAATATGCATGTATGCAATATTTTTGGTCTTATCCAAGGTAGTCATGTCCTCATCATCTGGTTGCCTGTCACCACCTGCCGCATGGTAAGAACTTGTAAGATATTGATATTTGCTTTACTGTGAGCACTTTACAACCACATCCTAGTAGTTCATAGGAACATTATTCTGGAATTTTGTTCCTTGTTTCTACTAATCATGACAGGTTCCGGAGATAGAAGTTCTTGCACGATGGACACATCTTCACCATCACGAGAGTTGGGACAGCACACACAACCACATGGTCAGGTTATCTCTTTACCGTCATTTGAGGGTAGATTTAATCCTGCTATTTATCTTGCTTGGGAGTTTGAAGTAGAACAAGTTTTTAGTAACCATGACTTTTCTGAACTTGAGCGAGTACGAGCTGCCACTAGAGCATTTACTGGTTTTGCTTCAGTTTGATGGAGTGTGCATTGTAAGAAAAATATTGATAACCAACCCACAACTTGGAAAGATTTGAAAGATGTAATGAGACAACATTTTTTTCCCGCCTTACTATCGTCGTGAATTGCTTCGCAAATTTGAACAATTTAAACAAGGCAACAACACTGTTCATGCTTACTACAAAGAGTTCAAATCTTATATGCATCATTGTGACATAGAAGAATCTAAGGATGATACAATGAATAGATTTTTTGGTGGTTTGAACCATGATATTCAGGAAAGATTTCAGTATATTCCTCGCTGCATTACTGGTATGTATGTTCGTGCTTGTACCTTTGAGAGACAGATACAGGAGGATGCATTGGGTGACTACAACAACTACTATTTCAGTTCATGCTCACCACCGCCGGTTGGTTCCTCCACCATTGCACCTACTAGAGCAGCCCCACCTCGGATTGTGAGCGCAGCATCATCTCAAGAGCATGGTGCATTGTCTACGTCTGTACCTACATCAGCTACGTCTTTGCGACAAGGTAACAGTAAAGATATTGATGATATAACTTTACATGAGAATGATGCGTCCGTAGTTAACTTGAATGCATCATGTGTTGAGTTACCTGGTGATTTGAGCACATCACCTATTTTAGAGAATCTTGAAACTGTCATGAATGCGTCATGTGATCAAACAACTGAAATACCAACACTTTTGAGTGCACCCATTGAATTAACTGTTGATGCAAAAGAATCAATGTTTAATCATTTTGATATGACCTCTAATCTTGGTGATGATTCTGTGTCGAATAACTCATTGCATGTTTGCTTATCTAAGCATGTTGTAGCATGTAAATTTGATTCAAATAAGGTTTATTCACCAATGTTGGGATGGTTTAATGATGAACATTGTCAATCTTTTGAAATAAATAAGAGCTTCACTTATATGTGCAAACTGAGTTGCAATATTTTAATGCCTTCTAGTTCTTGTGCTAATTTGTTGGCTTTTGATTTTATGAACTATGCAAGTTACTCATCTATTCATGTGTCATATATGCAAAATTCAAGGGAAGTAAAAATGGATGACGTATACATATACAACATGTACACCTTGTCTCTTTCGTTAGCCACATTTCAGATTAAGCAACGCCGAGGACGGCTTTATTTTCAAGAAGGGGAGGATGATGAGGACATGACTACCTTGGATATGACCAAAAATATTGCATGCATGCATATTTGTCAGGTGATTTCTAGTGCAAACTATTCAATAATCTATTTATGTTATCTAGAAAAAAAATACTTCACACACTTTTGCGTTTTGTCTAATTGCAGGTGTATGGGACATTTGTACAATCCACATATGAAGATAAGGAAGAAAGAGATGTTTATTTGCTGTTCAAAAAGTTCTCTCACGTCACTTTTGGCCCAAGAGAAGATAGAGTCCAAGTCTCTCACGTTCTGGACTCAGATTCGGACTGCACAGACATACCTGACTCAAAACGTCAACAACTTTTTCATACGGACTCCGAATTGGGTGATTCTTTCTTTGTTTGAAAGTAGATTTCATTCTCTTTCCAGCACAATTGGAAGCACCTTAAAATCCACCCGGAGCATTGAGTTATGGACGAAACAATCTGACGCTGCACCAGAATCCGAGTCAAACTACAAGTCCAAAGGTGTTACGTCACCTCCACTTGGGCCCATTGGCCTTGTACGACCTAGGGTTAGTTTTAGGCTGTCTTGGGACGTCCTCCCACCTCCTTGGCCGCCACCCCTTGCTCCTATATAAGTAGATCCATCTAGTAGCTTTTCCCTTGGGATTTGTTTAGTTAAAAGTTAGCCATTGCAACTTCGTGTACTTCGTTTGTGTCCAACGACCAGACCAAGACCGCTTACGGATCCCCACCTTTAACAATACTTCATACATACTCGCAATATTCAGATTGCTTTTATCATATTCTTGCTTGTTCTTTGATTGCTTGCAGGAATAGACCTTCGTGGTCAGGTTGATCTTGCTCCGGCGTGGTCAATAACCTCTCGGAGTTGGTTTAGCGATTGCTAAGGCGCAACGTCGTGCACGTTTGTAGTCGGATCGTCAAAGTGATCTTCACCAAATCGATAGTTATCATCTCATCGAAAGATCGGGACACCCTGCCTCTATCACTTTGTATGGAACAAATTATGCCTCTGATTTTGCTCAGCTTGTGCAACCTGCACACTCAAAACACGTTGAGCAACTAAACATTCATAGCTGTCAGCATCTTCAGCAGCCATGTATTGTGTCTCATGATCAGAACCATCTCCACCGTGTTCCTCATGTGTAATAAGAGCCAAAGTCTCCTCATCATAGTCACTAGCGGACTCATACCCAGCATCCTCAGTAGCAATCATCACACGCTGAGATTTGCATTCTCTCAAGAAAATGTCCTCTTCCTTACAACGACGACAAATAATATCACTTGTGTGCCCTGTTGACGCCATGGAAGAAGAAGAGCTCTGTGCAGGCCCGGCAGGTGTGCTCTTGGCAGATAGTGGTGGTTGTGCCTGCTTCCTTGTATCACGGTTGGAGGTGGCACCTGAAGGAGGTGATGGTGCTGTGGAAGTAGATGATGCACGTGGTGTCCATGATGAAGGTCGACCTGTAGAAAAGTTAGTGCGCGCCAATGCCTGTCGATCCTGCACTTCACGTTCAGCTTTACAAGCAAGATGGAATAAACGAGTGATATTATTATAATCCTTATAGTCTAGAATGGTCTGAATCTCTCTATTTAATCCACCCAGAAAACGTGCAAGCATAGCTTCATTCTCCTCAACAATACCACATCTAATCAAGCCAGTTTGTAATTCCTGATAATATTCTTCTACAGAATTTTTTCCTTGTCTTAAGCGCTGCAATTTTTGAAGTAATTCACGTTGATAATATGGTGGAACCCAACGAGTATGCATAGCAGTTTTCAAAGCAGCCCAAGTAGCTGGAACAGGATATAATCTACAATGTTCAGACCACCAAACACATGCAAAGCTAGTGAAAGCACAAACAGCAGCAGGAACACGTCTCTCCTCAGGATATTGTAAACATGTATATCGTTGTTCAGTTTCTAACTCCCAATTAAGATATATATCAGGAACATATCTACCCTCAAATGGTGGAATATTCAATTTCAGTTTAGGGAGATGGTCATGATCTCGTACCTGAGGGGGAGCCCTAACATTGCCATTATTTGCATGTGAACGACCTGGTGGTTGTGGTGCTGGTGGTTGCACGTAGTTCTGATGATGATCAACGTCATCCTCATAATCTCCCACATAATCATCCTCCTCGGTACCAGTAGCAGCAGTAGCAGGAGCCAAAAAAGCACCAACAGCAGTAGCAGCGGCACCAGAATTTTGTCCTGGCTCAATAGGAACACGCTGAGCTCGTCCATACTGATTCGGAAGCGGGCGTAGTTGTTGTCGTTGCAGAGGTGCGATAGGTGCAGCCGGCGGTGGTTGTGGAAAACGCGCGAGCAATTCATCAAACTTGCTATCAAGCTTTGTTTCAAACGTCTTCTCAATGCCATCTATCTTCTCCATGGCCTCGTCAAATCCGTTTAGCACATCTTGCACCTGTCCAATCATCATTTGCTGAAACTTATCATGTAGCTGTTTGTTCGTCAGGTTCTCCCAATCAGTCTCATCGGCTTGTGATCCTACCATGGTTAGCAGCAAATAGAAACATAGAAGAATATGATCCTACAGACTACTAAGAAGTGGTGGTGGTGTATCACAAACCCGTCAAGCAAATCTCAAATTCTTACCAGTTCTTACCCAGCAGCAGGTGGTGATCGGCAACCGTTGTAGTCAAAACTCTCAAAGCTTGGATATAGCGATTACGGGGAGAATCAAACGATGACGAGATGTATGTGGAGCTGGGAAGGCTTATAATATGGTAGCAAAAAAGGTCAGCAATAATCAATTCAGAGATGCAAAGTTGAATAAACACTCAACGACGGTACTGTGCTGGTCCTAGGCTAGACCGTGCTAGAGACGCGAGCCTAGAACACAAACAAAATCACGGCGCTGCACGTAAACAAGGAAAAAGCACACTCTGAAATTTTTTTTTGCCTTTTTTTTTGCGCTGCTTTTTTTTCGAAAAATCACTATAATGGCGAGTGTCTCAAAACTCTTCCCAGGTCAAACTGACAGGATGGGCTCAAAATTTTTTCGACAATTTTTTCGATTGCCGGACCCAAAACTGGAAACAGGTCAAAAAACTTTCTATAACGGCGACTGGCTCAATACGCTTAGAAACACCTAAAAATAGGATAGCCAGAAATTTTTTTGTCCCGTGCGTTTTTGGAAAATTTTGGGCCTAAACGGAGGGTGGTTTCCGGACTCTTTTTTTTTTGGAAACTAACCTCTTCTACGGACGGCAAAAGGTTGCTGGAATCCGAAACCTACTCAGACAAGGAAACACGAATCGGAAAACTAGATGGATCCTGAAAACAAACCGAATATGCAAGGAACTCACATTGGTGGTGGATATATGGTGGTAGATGGCAGCGGTGGTGGTATATGGATACGGATTCGAAGCGGTGGCGGATAAGCGGTGGTGGTATATGGATACGGATTCGAAGCGGTGGCGGATAAGCGGTGGTGGTATATGGATACGGATTCGAAGCGGTGGCGGATAAGCGCTGGTGGTATATGATAGCGGTGGTGGTATATGGATACGGATTCGAAGTGGTGGCGAATAAGCGGTGGTGTTAGATGGCAGGGGCGATGATGATGGTGCGTCGGCGGCGTGACAACTTATGACCAGAACTCGAAACTCTAAAAGACTAGACTCTAAGGCCAGCAACTAGACACGATGATGCAACCGCAAATTCAACAACGCAAATACAGAAAAGATTATGCAAAGGCTCAGATTGGTTCGGATATGATGAACTAACCCTAATTTTTTTTGTGGCTTTTTCGTGGACTATAGGTATGAAGAACAGACTCGATCTAAACTACAAAAAACTGTAAAATCTCACCGAGCAACCTGGAAATCTGATACCACTTGATAGAGGCGAGGGTGTCCCGTCTTTCGATGAGATGGTGGCTATCGTTTTGGATGAAGTCGATATTGACGATCCGACTACGAACGTGCGAGGACGTCGCGCCTTAGCAATCGCTAAACCAACTCCGAGAGGTTATTGACCACGCCGGAGCACGATCAACGACCACGAAGGTCATTTCCTGCAGCAAACGAAGAACAAGCAAGAAACTAAGATTGCAACTGGGTATTGCGAATATAAGAGGAAAGCTTTATTGATCAAGGTGGGGTTCGGTGACGCCTTTGTGCGGTCGTTGAACACAAACGGCACGTGAAGTTGCAGCTATGGCGAACTTTTGATCTAAACAAAACCCAAGTCTAAACGGTGCCCTAAGGGCTGTATATATGGAGGAAGAGGGGTGAATTTCGTGGCCCTTGGTGGAGGGGTCCAAACTAACCCTATCTCTTGTTTCCCCACACATACGGACTCTAAAAATAGCCTATACTAATGTATTTCGAAATTACATGGGCCTGGCCCAATAATAAGGTGACGAGCACCTAGAATAGCCTCTGGACAAAATTTATGAAGTGGCATCTTGTATATTTCGTCCAAGGCTTCATGCACTCATTATGGTGGCTTCAAAGTCCTGAAATCATCACTTGTAACTCCATTCTTGTCCCCTTAGCATGCCATCATCTCCATGCTTGTTCTTGCTCCAATGTTCATCCTTCTCCAAGCTAGGCCCTTCATTTGTAAGCAAAACAAATGTATCCAATTTAGGCAGCATCATATTCTCATGAACATTAGAATCATTACCAAGAAACGAAAGTACCTGGTAATTTAGTTGGCGTGCGCGAGCTCTAGTAATTGGTCCAGTATGTATAGCAGCAGGGGCTGTGGGTGTAACAATGGTATTGATGTCCTCATCACAGAACGTTCCTTCACAACTCCCTTTGTATGGAACCCTCTGATTTTGCTCAGCTTGTGTAACTTGCACACTCAAAACATGTTGAGCAACTAAACATTCATACCTGTCAGCATCTTCAGGAGCCATGTATTGCGTCTCATGATCAGAATCATCTCCACCGTGTTCTTCACTTGTAATAAGGGCCAAAGTCTCCTCATCATAGTCACTAGCAGACTCATACCCACCATCCTCAATAGCAATCATCACACGCTGAGATTTGCATTCTCGCGCATAATGTCCTCTTCCACTACAACAACGACAAATAATATCACTTGTGTGCCCTGTTGATGGCATGGACGAAGAAGAGCTCTGTGCAGGCCCGGCAGGTGCGCTCTTGGCAGATAGTGGTGGTTGTGCCTGCTTTTTGTATCACGGCTGGAGGTAGCAGCTGATGGAGGTGCTGGTGCAGTTGAAGTAGAGGATGCACGCGGTGTCCATGATGAAAGTCGACCTGCAGAAAAGTTAGTTCGCGCCAATGCTTGTCGATCCTGCACTTCACGTTCAGCTTTACAGGAAAGATGGAATAAACGAGTGATATTAGTATACTCCTTATACTCTAGAATGGTCTGAATCTCTCTATTTAATCCACCCGTAAAACTTGCAAGCATAGCTTCATTCTCCTCAACAATACCACATCTAATCATGCCAGTTTGTAATTCCTGATAATATTCTTCTACAGAATTTTTTTCCTTGTTTTAAACGCTGCAATTTTTGAAGCAATTCACGTTGATAATATGGTGGAGCGCAACGAGTACGCATAGCAGTTTTCCAAGCAGCCCAAGTAGTTGGAATAGGATATAATATACAATGTTCAGACCACCATACACATGCAAAACTAGTGAAAGCACAAACAGCAGCAGCAACCCGTCTCTCCTTGGGATATTGTAAACATGTAAAACGTTGTTCAGTTTCTAACTCCGAAGTAAGATATATAACAGGAACATATCTACCCTCAAATGATGGAATATTCAATTTCAGTTTCGGAATATGGTCATTATCTCGTATCTGAGGTGGTGGTGCAGGCCTACCGTTGCGAATATATACCTGAGGTCGACCTACTGGTGGTGGTGCTGGTGGCTGCACGTAGTTCTGATTTTGATCAACCTCATCCTCATAATAGTCCTCCACCTCTGCAGTAACAGCAGGAGCTACAGAAGCACCAATAGTAGTAGCAGCGACACCAGAATTTTGTCCTGGCTCAATAGGAACACGCTGTGCTCGCCCTACTGTATCGCGGCGTAGAGCTGGTTGTGGGAGACATTTGAGTAATTCATCAAACTTGGCGTCCAACTTGATGTCAATTGACTTCTCAATGTCATCCATCTTCTCCATTGCATTTCCAAAGCTGGCCATCACGTCTTCCACCTGTTGACCCAACATTTGATGAAACTTATCATGAAGCTCCTTGTTCGTCATGTTCTCCCAGTCAATCTCGTTGACTTTTGTTCCTGCCATAGTTAGTAGCAATAGAAACAGACAAGAATATGATCCTACAGACTACTGGAATATGGTGGTGGTGGGGTGTCACAAATCCGTCAATCGAATCTCAAATTCTTACCAGTTCTTACCCAACAGCAGGCGGTGATCGGCAACCGTTGTAGTCAAAACTCTCAAAGCTTGGATAGAGCGATTACCAGGGAGAGTCAAACACACGACGTAGATGTATGTGGAGCTGGGAAGGCTTATAATATGGTAGGAAAAAGGATCAGCAATAATCAATTCAGAGATGCAAAGTTGAATAAACGCTCAACGACGGTACTGTGCTGGTCCTAAGCTAGACCGTGCTAGAGACGCGAGCCTAGAACACTTACAAAATCACGACGCTGCACTTAAACAAGGGAAAAGCGACACTCTGGATTTTTTTCCGCTCTTTTTTTTGCGCTGCTCTTTTTTTTGTTTTTTTGCAAAAAAATCAATATAATGGCGAGTGTCTCAAAACTCTTCCCAGGTCAAACTGACAAGATGGGCACGAAATTTTTTGACAATTTTTTTGGTCGGAAATCAGGGCAGCGACGACGAAAAAGTGCGACAAAAAATCACTATGATGGCGAATGTCTCAAAACACTCCTGGGGACCTCAAAATAGGATAGGGAAAAAATATTTTCGGTCGCCGAAATTTTGGCCTAAAAACTGCCGGGGGTCTCCAGACTTCTTTTTTTTCCGAAACCTACTCAGGCAAGGAAACACGAATCGGAAATTAGATGGATCTCAAAAACAAACCTAATATGCAAGGAACTCGGATTGGTGGTGGATATATGGTGGTAGGATATGGCAGCGGTGGTAGTATATGATAGCGGTGGTGGTATATGGATATGGATAGGTGGTATATGGCAGCGTTGGTGGGATATGGAAGCGGTGGTGGTATATGGCAGCGGTGGTGGTATAACGCAGCCTTGGTGGGATATCGTAGTGGTGGTGGTATATGGCAACAACGATGAAGATGGTGCGGCGGCGGCGTGACAAACTGTAACAGAACTCGAAACTCTAAAGGACTAGACGCTAAGACCAGCAACTAGAGACGACGATGCAACCGCAAATTCAACAAAGCAAAACCGTAAAAAGATTATGCAAAGGCTCAGATTGGTTCCAATATGATGAACTAACCCTAATTTTTTTTTGTGGCTTTTTCATGGACTGTAGGTATGAAGAACCGACCCAATCTAAACTACACAAAACTGTAAAATCTCACCGAGCAACCTAGAAATCTGATACCACTTGATAGAGGCAAAGGTGTCCCGTCTTTCGATGAGATGATGGATATCGCTTTGGTGGAAGTCAACATTGACGATCCGACTACGAACGTGCGAGGACGTCGCGCCTTAGCAATCGCCAAACCAACTCCGAGAGGTTATTGACCACGTCGGAGCACGATCAACCTGACCATGAGGGTCTATTTCCTGCGAGCAAACGAAGAACAAGCAAGAAACTGAGATTGCAATCTGGATATTGCGAATATAAGATGAAAGCTTTATTGATCAAGGTGGGGTGCTGTGACGTCTTTGTCTGGTCGTTGAACACAAACGAAGTACGCGAAGTTGCAGCTATGGCGAACTTTAATCTAAACAAAACCCAAAGTCTAAACGGTGCCCTAAGGGCTGTATATATGGAGGAAGAGGGGGTGAATTTCGTGGCCCTCGGTGGAGGGGTCCGAAACTAACCCTATCTCTTGTTCCACACATACGGACTCTAAAAATAGCCTACACTTATGTATTTCGAAATTACATGGGCCTGGCCCAATAATAAGGTGACGCAGAACCTAGAATAGCCTCTGGACGAAATTTATGAAGTGGCATCTTGTATATTTCGTCCAAGGCTTCATGCACTCATTATGGTGGCTTCAAAGTCCTGAAATCATCACTTGTAACTCCGTTCTTGTTCCCCTTGCGCATGCCATCACCTCCATGCTTGTTCTTGCTCCAATGTTCATCCTTCTCCAAGCTAGGCCCTTCATTTGTAAGCAAAACAAATGTATCCAATTTAGGCAGCATCATATTGTCATGAACATTAGAATCATTACCAAGAAACGAAAGTACCGGTAATTTAGTTGGCGTCTTGTGAGCTCTAGTAATTGGTCCAGAATGTATAGCAAGAGGGGCTGGGGTGTAACAATGGTATTGATGTCCTCATCATCCTCCCTTCTTGAAATGAAGTCGTCCTCGACGGCAGCTCATCTTCCTCACCCAAATATGGCTTCAAATCTGCAATGTTAAAAGTGGGACTAACCCCAAAATCTGCAGCAGCTCAAGTTTATATGCATTATCATTTACTTTCTCCAACACCTTAAAGGGACCAACAGACGTGGCATTAGCTTTGATTTGCGCAAATCAGAAATCTATCCTTACATAAATGTAACCAAACAAGATCTCCAGGTGCAAACACAACATGTTTTCTACCCTTATCTCCAGCAAGTTTATATTTAGCATTCATACGCTCAATGTTTTCCTTAGTTAACTCATGCATTTTTAAAATCAATTCAGCACGTTCTTTAGCATCAAAATTAACCTTCTCAGAAGATGAAGAGGCAGCAAATCAATAGGTGCACGAGGTAGGAAACCATACAAAACTTCAAAAGGGCACATCTTAGTAGTAGAATGCAATGAACGATTATAGGCAAATTCAATATGAGGCAAGCATTCCTCCCACATTTTCTTATTATTCTTTAGAACAGCCCTAAGCATAGTAGACAATGTTCTATTGACTACTTCAGTTTGTCCATCAGTTTGGGGGTGACAAGTAGTACTAAAAAGCAGTTTAGTCCCCAACTTAGCCCATAAACATCTCCAAAAGTGGCTAAGAAATTTAGTATCACGATCTGAAACAATAGTATTTGGCACACCATGCAAGCGAATAATTTCACGAAAGAACAAATCAGGAACATTAACAGCATCATCGCTTTTATGACATGGTATAAAGTGTGCCATTTTCGAGAATCTATCCACGACAACAAATATGCTATCCCTCCCCTTCTTTGTTCTAGGTAAACCTAAAAGAAAGTCCATAGATATATCCTCCCAAGGAACACTAGGTACAGGCAAAGGCATATATAAACCATGAGGATTGAGTCGTGACTTAGCTTTTTGACATGTAGTGTAGCGAGCAATAAAACGCTCAACATCCCGTCTCATCTTTTGCCAAAAGAAATGTGTAGCAACTATGTCCTCCGTCTTCTTCACGCCAAAGTGTCCCATTAGTCCTCCTCGATGCGCCTCCTGCAACAACAAAAGACGAACGGAGCTAGCTGGAATGCATAGCTTGTTAGCACGGAACACAAATCCATCATTAACGACAAACTTGTTCCATGTTCTTCCTTCATTACAATTCTGCAATACATCTTTAAAATCAGCATCATGCACATATTGATCTTTGATGGTCTCCAAACCAAATATTTTGAAGTCAAGTTGTGAAAGCATAGTATAGCGACGAGACAATGCATCAGCAATAACATTTTCTTTACCCTTCTTGTGTTTAATGACATAAGGGAAAGTCTCAATGAATTCAACCCATTTAGCATGTCTACGATTTAGTTTATCTTGACTTTTAATATGTTTCAAAGATTCATGATCAGAATGTATAACAAATTCTTTGGGCATAAATAATGTTGCCATGTTTCTAAAGTCCGAACAAGAGCATATAATTCTTTATCATAAGTAGAATAATTCAGACTAGGCCCACTCAACTTTTCAGAAAAGTATGCAACAGGTTTGCCATCTTGTAATAACACACCTCCTAATCCAATTCCACTAGCATCACATTCAAGCTCAAAAGTCTTATTAAAATCAGGAAGTTGGAGTAAAGGAGCATGTGTCAACTTATCTTTCAACACCGTGAAGGCTTCTTCCTGTGCGGTACCCCAAACAAAAGGCACATCCTTCTTTGTAAGCTCATTGAGAGGTGCAGCAATGGTGCTGAAATCTCTCTCAAAACGCCTATAGAATCTGATGAGGACATCAATACCATTGTTACACCCACAGCCCCTGCTGCTACACATACTGGACCAATTACTAGAGCTCGCGCACGCCAACTAAATTACTAGGTACTTTCGTTTCTTGGTAATGATTCTAATGTTCATGAGAATATGATGCTGCCTAAATTGGATACATTTGTTTTGCTTACAAATGAAGGTACTAGCTTGGAGAAGGATGAACATTGGAGCAAGAACAAGCATGGAGATGATGGCATGCGCAAGGGGGACAAGAATGGAGTTACAAGTGATGATTTCAGGACTTTGAAGCCACCATAATGAGTGCATGAAGCCTTGGACGAAATATACAAGATGCCACTTCATAAATTTCGTCCAGAGGCTATTCTAGGTGCTGCGTCACCTTATTATTGGGCCAGGCCCATGTAATTTCGAAATACATTAGTATAGGCTATTTTAGAGTCCGTTTGTGTGGGGAAACAAGAGATAGGGTTAGTTTGGACCCCTCCACCAAGGGCCACGAAATTCACCCCTCTTCCTCCATATATACAGCCCTTAGGGCACCGTTTAGACTTTGGGTTTTGTTTAGATCAAAAGTTCGCCATAGCTGCAACTTCGCGTGATTTCGCTTGTGTTCAACGACCGCATAAAGGCGCCACAGAACCCCACCTTGATCAATAAAGCTTTCATCTTATATTCGCAATATCCAGATTGCAATCTCAGTTTCTTGCTTGTTCTTCGTTTGCTCGCAGGAAATAGACCTTCGTGGTCAGGTTGATCGTGCTCCGGCGTGGTCAATAACCTCTCGGAGTTGGTTTAGCGATTGCTAAGGCGCGACGTCCTCGCACGTTCGTAGTCGGATCGTCAAAGTCGACTTCCACCAAAGCGAAATCCACCATCTCATCGAAAGACGGACACCTTTGCCTCTATCAAGTGGTATCAGATTTCCAGGTTGCTCGGTGAGATTTTACAGTTTTTCGTAGTTTAGATCGAGTCTGTTCTTCATACCTATAGTCCACGAAAAAGCCAAAAAAAATTAGGTTAGTTCATCCCATCCGAACCAATCGAGCCTTTGCATAATCTTTTTCAGATTTGCTTTGTTGAATTTGCGGTTGCATCGTCGTGTCAAGTTGCTGGTCTTAGCGTCTAGTCTTTTAGAGTTTCGAGTTCTGTTCACAGGTTGTCACGTCGCCGCTGCCATATACCACCACCACATATTCACCGCCAATCCGAATCCATATCGCCACCACATATCCGCCGCCATCACGCCCATCCGAGTCCACCGCAACATATATCCGCCACCAGTCCGAAGTTCCACCAGATTCATCTCCGCCACCAGTCCGAAGTTCCACCAGATTCATCTCCGCCACCAGTCCGAGTTCCACCAGATTCATCTCCGCCACCAGTCCTAGTCCGAGTCCAGTAATTGTTGCATTGTTCTCGATTTCCAGATCACGCGATACTCCGAGTCGTGACAGCAGAGGACTCCCCAACTTCCAAGCCATCCGCAGAAGAAAAATAGTCTGGAAAATTCTGGCTAGGCAGTTTTTAGACCATTTGTAGACTTTTCCGAAAAAATTTGTTGCGGAGCAAAAAAAAAAAGAGGAAAAAAAGTGCAAAAAAAAAGAAAAAAAAAAGAGAAAAAAAATTCAGAGTGTGCTCCTCCCTTGTTTACGTGCAGCGCCGTGATTTTGTTAGTGTTCTAGGCTCGCGTCTCTAGCACGGTCTAGCCTAGGACCAGACAAGATCCGTCGTTGAGCGCTTATTCAACTTTGCATCTCTGAATTGATTATTCTTGACATTTTTGCTACCATATCATAAGCCTTCCCAGCTCTACATACATCTACGTCGTGCGCTTGATTCTCCCCGTAATCGCTATATCCAAGCTTTGAGAGTTTTGACTACAACGGTTGCCGATCACCACCTGCTGCTGGGTAAGAACTGGTAAGAATTTGAGATTTGCTTGACGGGTTTGTGATACACCACCACCACTTCTTAGTAGTCTCAGAGGATCATATTCTTGTGTGTTTCTATTTGCTGCTAACCATGGTAGGATCACAAGTCGATGAGACTGATTGGGAGAACTCGACGAACAAACAGCTACATGATAAGTTTCAGCAAATGATGATTGGACAGGTGCAAGACGTGGTAAACAGATTTGACGAGGCCATGGAGAAGATAGATGGCATTGAGAAGACGTTTGAAACAAAGCTTGATAGCAAGTTTGATGAATTGCTCGCGTTTTCCACAACCACCGCCGGCTGCACCTATCGCACCTCTCAGAACGACAACAACCACGCCCCTTCCGAATCGGTATGGACGAGCTCAGCATGTTCCTATTGAGCGGGACAAAATTCTGGTGCAGCTGCTACTGCTGTTGGTGCTTCTTTGGCTCCTCGCCATCGCTGCTGGTGGTACCGAGGAGGATGATGAGTATGTGGACGATTATGAGGATGAGGTTGATCAACATCGAACTACGTGCAACCACCAGCACCACAACCACCAGGTCGTCCACATGCAAATAATGGCAATATTAGGGCTCCCCTCAGTGCGAGATCATGACCATCTCCCTAAACTGAAATTGAATATTCCACCATTTGAGGGTAGATATGTTCACGATATATATCTTACTTGGGAGTTAGAAACTGAACAACGATTTACATGTTTACAATATCCCGAGGAGAGACGTGTTCTCTTCTTTGTTTGTGCTTTCACTAGCTTTGCATGTGTTTGGTGGTCGAACATTGTAGATTATATCCTGTTCCAGCTACTTGGGCTGCTTTGAAAACTGCTATGCGTACTCGTTGGGTTCCACCATATTATCAACGTGAATTACTTCAAAATTGCAGCGCTTAAGACAAGGAAAAACTCAGAGAAGAATATTATCGGGAATTACAAACTGGCTTGATTAGATGTGGTATTGTTGAGGAGAATGAAGCTATGCTTGCACGTTTTCGGGTGGATTAAATAGAGAGATTCAGACCATTCTAGACTATAAGGATTATAATAATATCACTCGTTTATTCCATCTTGCTTGTAAAGCTGAACGTGAAGTGCAGGATCGATGGGCATTGGCGCCGCACTAACTTTTCTGCAGGTCGACCTTCATCATGGACACCACGTGCATCATCTACTTCACTTTGCACCATCACCTCCTTGGTGCCACCTCCAACCGTGATACAAGAAAGCAGGCACAACCACCACTATCGCCAAGAGCACACCTGCCGGGCCTGCAGAGCTCTTCTTCTTCCATGGCGTCAACAGGCACACAAGTGATATTATTTGTCGTCGTTGTAAGGGAAGAGGACATTTTTTGAGAGAATGCAAATCTCAGCGTGTGATGATTGCTAACGAGGATGGTGGGTATGAGTCCGCTAGTGACTATGATGAGGAGACTTTGGCTCTTATTACACATGAGGAACACGGTGGAGATGATTACGATCATGAGACACAATACATGGCTGTGAAGATCTTGACGGTATGAATGTTTAGTTGCTCAACGTGTTTTGAGTGTGCAGGTTACACAAGCTGAGCAAAATCAGAGGCATAATTTGTTCCATACAAAGGGAGTTGTGAAGGAACGTTCTATTCGCGTCATCATAGATGGAGGGAGCTGCAACAACTTGGCTAGCATGGAGATGGTGGAGAAGCTATCTCTCACCACAAGACCACATCCACATCCTTACTACATCCAATGGTTCAACAACAGCGGCAAGGTGAAGGTAACACGTACTGTTCGTGTGCATTTTAGTATCTCTACATATGCTGATTATGTTGATTGTGATGTGGTACCTATGCAAGCATGTTCCTTGTTACTTGGTAGACCATGGCAATTTGATAAAAATTCTGTACACCATGGTAGAAACAATCAGTATACTCTTGTTCATAAGGATAAAAATATTACTTTGCTTCCTATGACTCTGAGTCCATTTTGAAAGATGATATTAATAGAGCTAATAAAGGAAAACAGGAGAAAATAAGAGTGAAAATCAGATTGTGGCAAAAGAATTTGAGCAACACATGAAGCCTAATAATAAACCATCTCTTGTTGCTTCTGAAATTAAATTGAAAAGTGCATGTTTACTTGCCACCAAATCTGATATTGATGAGCTAGATTTTAGCAAATCTATTTGCTATGCTTTTGTGTGCAAAGAGGCATTATTTTCATTCGAGGGCGTGCCTTCCTCTTTGCCCCTCGCTGTCACTAACATTTTGCAGGAGTTCACGACGTCTTTCCACAAGGCGTGCCACCGGATTACCACCTATTCGAGGGATTGAGCATCAAATTGACTTAATTCGGTGCATCATTACCCAACCGTGCACCATACCGTACCAATCCGGAGGAGACGAAGGAGATTATCGTCAAGTACAGGAGCTGCTCGACAAAGGTTATATCGCGAATCCCTTAGTCCTTGTGTTGTTCCTATTATTCTAGTGCCGAAAAAGGATGGTACGTCACGTATGTGTGTTGATTGTAGAGGCATCAATAATATTACTATTCGTTATCGCCACCCTATTCCTAGGCTAGATGATATGCTTGATGAATTGAGTGGCTCTACAATATTCTCCAAAGTTGATTTGCGTAGTGGATACCATCAAATTCGTATGAAATTGGGAGATGAATGGAAAACAGCATTTAAAACTAAGTTTGGATTATATGAGTGGTTAGTCATGCCTTTTGGGTTAACTAATGCACCTAGTACTTTCATGAGATTAATGAACGAAGTTTTACGTGCTTTCATTGGACGATTTGTGGTAGTCTATTTTGATGATATACTGATTTATAGCAAATCTTTGGAAGAACATTTGGAACATTTACGTGCTGTTTTTAATGCTCTACGTGATGCACGTTTGTTTGGTAACCTTGGGAAGTGCACCTTTTGCACCGATCGAGTATCTTTTCTTGGCTATGTTGTTACTCCACAGGAATTGAAGTTGATAAAGCCAAGATTGAAGCTATTGAGAGTTGGCCGCAGCCCAAAACGGTCACACAAGTGAGGAGTTTCCTTGGCCTCGCTGGTTTCTATAGGCGTTTTGTGAGAGATTTCAGCACCATTGCTGCACCTCTCAACGAGCTTACAAAGAAGGATGTGCCTTTTGTTTGGGGTACCGCACAGGAAGAAGCCTTCACGGTATTGAAAGCTAAGTTGACACATGCTCCTTTACTCCAACTTCCTGATTTTAATAAGACTTTTGAGCTTGAATGTGATGCTAGTGGAATTGGATTAGGAGGTGTGTTATTACAAGATGGCAAACCTGTTGCATACTTTTCGAAAAATTGAGTGGGCCTAGTCTGAATTATTCTACTTATGATAAAGAATTATATGCTCTTGTTAGGACTTTAGAAACATGGCAACATTATTTATGGCCCAAAGAATTTGTTATACATTCGATCATGAATCTTTGAAACATATTAAAAGTCAAGCTAAACTGAATCGTAGACATGCTAAATGGGTTGAATTCATTGAGACTTTCCTTATGTCATTAAACACAAGAAGGGTAAAGAAAATGTTATTGTTGATGCATTGTCTCGTCGCTATACTATGCTTTCACAACTTGACTTCAAAATATTTGGTTTGGAGACCATCAAAGATCAATATGTGCATGATGCTGATTTTAAAGATGTATTGCAGAATTGTAAAGAAGGAAGAACATGGAACAAGTTTGTCGTTAATGATGGATTTGTGTTCGTGCTAACAAGCTATGCATTCCAGCTAGCTCCGTTCGTCTTTTGTTGTTGCAGGAGGCGCATGGAGGAGGACTAATGGGACACTTTGGCGTGAAGAAGACGGAGGACGTACTTGCTACACATTTCTTTTGGCCAAAGATGAGACGGGATGTTGAGCGTTTTATTGCTCGCTGCACTACATGTCAAAAAGCTAAGTCACGACTCAATCCTCATGGTTTATATATGCCTTTGCACTGTACCTAGTGTTCCTTGGGAGGATATATCTATGGACTTTGTTTTAGGTTTACCTAGAACAAAGAAGGGAGGATAGCATATTTGTTGTCGTGGATAGATTCTCGAAAATGGCACACTTTATACCATGTCATAAAAGTGATGATCTTTGTCAATGTTGCTGATTTGTTCTTTCGTGAAATTATTCGCTTGCATGGTGTGCCAAATACTATTGTTTCAGATCGTGATACTAAATTTCTTAGCCACTTTTGGAGATGTTTATGGGCTAAGTTGGGGACTAAACTGCTTTTAGTACTACTTGTCACCCCCAAACTGATGGACAAACTGAAGTAGTCAATAGAACATTGTCTACTATGCTTAGGGCTGTTCTAAAGAAAAATAAGAAAATGTGGGAGGAATGCTTGCCTCATATTGAATTTGCTTATAATCGTTCATTGCATTCTACTACTAAGATGTGCCCTTTTGAAGTTGTGTATGGTTTCCTACCTCGTGCACCTATTGATTTGTTGCCTCTTTCATCTTCGGAGAAGGTTAATTTTGATGCTAAAGAACGTGCTGAATTGATTTTAAAAATGCATGAGTTAACTAAGGAAAACATTGAGCGTATGAATGCTAAATATAAACTTCTGGAGATAAGGGTAGAAAACATGTTGTGTTTGCACTGGAGATCTTGTTTGGTTACATTTGCGTAAGGATAGATTTCTGATTTGCGCAAATCAAAGCTAATGCCACGTGCTGCTGGTCCCTTTAAGGTGTTGGAGAAAGTAAATGATAATGCATATAAACTTGAGCTGCCTGCAGATTTTGGGGTTAGTCCCACTTTTAACATTGCAGATTTGAAGCCATATTTGGGTGAGGAAGATGAACTTCCGTCGAGGACGACTTCATTTCAAGAAGGGAGGATGATGAGGACATCAATACCATTGTTACACCCACAGCCCCTGCTGCTGCTACATCTTGGACCAATTACTAGAGCTCACAAGACGCCAACTAAATTACCGTGTACTTTCGTTTCTTGGTAATGATTCTAATGTTCATGAGAATATGATGCTGCCTAAATTGGATACATTTGTTTTGCTTACAAATGAAGGTACTAGCTTGGAGAAGGATGAACATTGGAGCAAGAACAAGCATGGAGATGATGGCATGCAAGGGGACAAGAATGGAGTTACAAGTGATGATTTCAGGACTTTGAAGCCACCATAATGAGTGCATGAAGCCTTGGACGAAATATACAAGATGCCACTTCATAAATTTCGTCCAGAGGCTATTCTAGGTGCTGCGTCACCTTATTATTGGGCCAGGCCCATGTAATTTCGAAATACATTAGTATAGGCTATTTTTAGAGTCCGTATGTGTGGGGAAACAAGAGATAGGGTTAGTTTCGGACCCCTCCACCAAGGGCCACGAAATTCACCCCCTCTTCCTCCATATATACAGCCCTTAGGGCACCGTTTAGACTTTGGGTTTTGTTTAGATCAAAAGTTCGCCATAGCTGCAACTTCACGCATTTCGTTTGTGTTCAACGACTGGACAAAGGCGTCACAGAACCCCACCTTGATCAATAAAGCTTTCATCTTATATTCGCAATATCCAGATTGCAATCTCAGTTTCTTGCTTGTTCTTCGTTTGCTCGCAGGAAACAGACCTTCGTGGTCAGGTTGATCGTGCTCCGGCGTGGTCAATAACCTCTCGGAGTTGGTTTAGCGATTGCTAAGGCGCGACGTCCTCGCACGTTCGTAGTCGGATCGTCAAAGTCGACTTCCACCAAAGCGAAATCCACCATCTCATCGAAAGACGGGACACCTTTGCCTCTATCAGAATCCAGCGAGGCCAAGAAAACTCCTCACTTGTGTGACCGTTTTGGGCTGCGGCCAACTCTCAATAGCTTCAATCTTGGCTTTATCAACTTCAATTCCCTGTGGAGTAACAACATAGCCAAGAAAAGACACTCGGTCGGTGCAAAAGGTGCACTTCCCAAGGTTACCAAACAAACGTGCATCACGTAGAGCAATAAAAACAGCACGTAAATGTTCCAAATGTTCCTCCAAAGATCTGCTATAAATCAATATGTCATCAAAGTAAACTACCACAAATCGTCCAATGAAAGCACGTAAAACTTCGTTCATTAATCTCATGGAAGTACTAGGTGCATTAGTTAACCCAAAAGGCATGACTAACCACTCATATAATCCAAACTTAGTTTTAAATGCTGTTTTCCATTCATCCCCCAATTTCATACGAATTTGATGGTATCCACTACGCAAATCAACTTTGGAGAATATTGTAGAGCCACTCAATTCATCAAGCATATCATCTAGCCTAGGAATAGGATGATGATAACGAATAGTAATATTATTAATGCCTCTACAATCAACACACATACGCGATGTACCATCCTTTTTCGGCACTAGAATAATAGGAACAGCACAAGGACTAAGGGATTCGTGTATATAACCTTTGTCGAGAAGCTCTTGTACTTGACGCATAATCTCCTTCGTCTCCTCTGGATTGGTACGGTATGGCGCACGGTTTGGCAGTGAAGCACCGGGAATTAAGTCAATCGATGCTCAATCCCTCGAATAGGCGGTAATC